>VDFB02173991.1:0-28528 GCA_007258455.2 Sequoia sempervirens
CAGTATGGATGGATTACGTGCAGAATCACTTCCTTATTCGTCAGCTTCAGACGGCTCGAGCATCGGGTGAATATTGAGAGAGATATTAATATTTAATTGATTTAATTAAATATTAATTGTGGAAGCATTATAATATTATAATATAAAGTTATAATATTTTATTATAACTTAAGTGATTTCAGTGAAGGGGTCGCCCATCATGGAAAAGGGGCCATTTTGATGATTATATTTTATTATAAAAATTTGAGCTGAGACTATTGAAATATTAAAATAAAAAGTTTGAACTTTTTAATGCTTCCCTATTATTAAGGAAATCACACTTTTCAGTGTATAAGGCATTATTCATTGGGAATCGAGCCATTATGATTATTGTGAATTGAAAATTGATCAAAGTCTTGAAATGAGCAAACTTAGGGTTCGGATCGAGAACGATGGGGAACGAGCCATCTCCAGTGAGAGCGATTCAGAGGGTGTGAAATATCATCCGATTTATTGCCAGGCAGAGGGATTTCTTCATCCAGAAGGAATTACAGAGCATTCAGAGGTTATTTGCATTTAGAGTTTTCAGTTAATAATTCATTATAGAGGAGTTATTGCATTTAGGCGCACATTTCAGGGAGATCTGGAGTCTTTAAAAAGCCGTACATCTTCATTCATTGCTGCTGTCAGCCGTACCAATCTGTACCTGGCCGTACCATTCTAGAAAGGCCGTACATTTGTTTCCAGAACAAAACGCCTTCATCTTTGGCAGGCAGACTTCTCTATCAGGGGCGCATCTTTCATTAGCAGAGGTTTCTTCCTTCTGGCGCAAGAGGAAAGGGCTCTAACAACTTAGCCGTACCATCTCCAGAAGATCATTTATTGCTGCAATAAACCAGGTTCTTTAATAAAAATCATTGCTTTTTAGATTGCATGTCATTGGATCTATATTGTAATCGTCTCAGAAGATTAATAAATAGACTGGCATCAATATTTGCAATAGGTTCTGTTATTTCCGGAGCTATAAGATTTTATCTAGATTTTATATCATTTATTTGCAAAATCGCATTCTTTCATTTAGCTCAAAATCACAAAAACCAAAAACTTCAAAACAAACAAAATCAGTCGGTTCGAGAAAGCGGAAACAAAGGGGTTTCTACATAATTTGAAGAAGGAAAGTTTTCCCTCGAGAACTTTGTAAGAAGTTGTTGTGAAAACTATCATAATAAAAAGAGCTTTCATTGATGGTGAATTCGTCTTTTGTTATGAGCAGCTAGCAAGATTTCTTCACCCCTTCTACTTCAAGTAGTTTTGATTAGAATAATTTTCATTTTCATGCAAGTAGATGTTAGATTGTGGATTGTGGTGTTTAATCAAGGCAGCTTCGTTTTAATCCATACCACTAGCAACTTCTTGATGGCAAGTTGTAAGATACCACCGGTGTGATATCTAATTTTCCAATTTTGCACTAGATAGATTTTGCTTGATCATAAAATGATAAACATTATGCATGGACTTGGTAACATTCAATGAAAGTAATCATCAAGAAGAGAAATTACTAAACACCAACGGAATACTTTCTTTCCAATGAACAAAATTATATTTAAATATTGTACTTGTTGTCTAGGATCTGTAACAGCATTTAAATGCTAAGATATCTGCTCTAGGCACATTACACTAGCATAGCCATTACAAGACAATTGAAACAATAGATTTGGATATACTTTCTGAGTACAATATAGAACTGATTTCACCACACAGGCTGCTCAAAAACATCCTAACAGGACTGTAACAACTCAAACATTTATGTCAGCTATAATAATATTCAAGGGAAAGTGTAGAAGACTAACAGGGATGCTTCACATTGTTTGACAGTCCACCATGCTTAATTCTGGGCAGTATTGACACTGGTATCATCTTATTACATACTTATTTCAGACTCTATGATTGTCTTATAAGGGTAACAAATTCTGATTACACACAGCAGTCCATATCACACTGGTTTCCTGATTACCAGCAGTAACAGTCCTCAACATTAATAAATTTTGAGTGTAAGGAAGGTTGAAAAATGCAATATAATATAGACTCAGACCTGGTATAATATTGACCCAGTCTGGAAGTGATTGCAGCAGTTACAGGAGTTCCCGAAATGCCCAAACAGCAGCTATAGACACCTACTTTGCGATCGATTCCCTTGAGAATTGGTACATCCAGCCTCATACATCTCAGACACCTCTTCCAAAGTCCTCTAACAAAGCCCACGTTCAGATTTTAGACATGCCACTTTGTAGCTATGACATTCGCAGCGGGTATTGTTCACAATCAGAGCTGCAACCTCGATTATTACTAATACTCTCCAGAAGGGTAATCGTTTTTTTGGCTGGGCGGTAATCTTCACCTCGCAGGAAACCCTAGCCGATTTTTTTTTCTGTTTTTTCCCGAGTAATCGCCGTGTAATCTGTTGTTTACTCGCAGAATAATCGTCACAAAAACCCAAACGCTTTTTTGACGCGTTTCTGACGCGTTTTTCTGTGAGTTTTCATTTTCGCGGGTATTTTTACCGCGTTTTGGACGCGTTTCGTGCTATTAAACCCTCGTTCTTACCATTTACAATCACCTTCGAGCGATTTACAGTGGTTGTTGCGCGATTTGGACTGGTGGCTACGCGATTTGGACTTCTGGCTGGGCGATTTGGACTTCTGGCGCGATTTCCAGGTTAGTTTGAAACTTTGATCAAAACCCTGTGCCTTCAATGAGTGATATTTCCTGCGTTTCATATACTGTGCTCCATATTTATTTATTTTTTCAAATACCCGAGCTTCAGATGACGCGATTTAGGTTTAATTCTTAAATTTTTTCAAATGCCCGCTTCAAAAATGACGCGATTTCATCATATTCCGCGATTTAGGTTTATTCCGCCAGACTTCAGACGCGATTTGCATTGGATTTTTTGTTTTTTCAAATCCCTGAACTTAGAAAATGACGCGATTTGCATTGACGCGATTTACATTGGATTTTATTTTTTTCAAATCCCTGATAGAAAATGACGCGATTTCATTTTATTTTCCAGAATTAATTAAAATAATGCGATTTACATTGGATTTAGTATTTTTATTATTTTATACATATGCTTTGTATAAAATAATAAAAATATTAATTCATTTATTTTCTACATCAAAATAATATTTATTATTATTAAAATTTCGTTTTCATTTATTATTTTATTATAAATTTATAATAATATCATGGAAGTTAAAATGTTCACTTTTATACATAATATTTAATATTTATTAATTATTATTAATTTTTATTTTAAAACAAAAATTTCATATATTATTTTATTATAATTTATAATAATATCATGGCAAATAATACTATTGTTTTACATTTCTTATTATTATTTGCCAAGATATTATTAATATATTATAATAAAATAATATATAAAATTTTAGTATTAAAAATTTAAAATAATAATAAATATTAAATAAGATGTAGAAAAATGATATTATTATTTGCAATTTCACCATGATATTATTGATTTATTACAATAAAATAATATATGAAATTTTACATTTAAAAATTAAAATAATAATAATTCTGATGTAGAAAATACTTAGCATTGAAAATAAAACGTGCTCAAAAGTCGAGAATCAAACTCATACAATGTCATACATGATTTAATCTTTAATGAATAAAATGAAAACATGCTCAAATTTCAGCTTCTAAAATGATTGATGCTAATATGATATCACAGTAAACTGATAAGTGAAAGCTAAAACAAGAAACAACAGAATCACAGATAACTTGCATACAAGTAAATTAAATCAATGTGCATCCAACAAAAATTAAAAATATAAGAATGAAAAAACTGAAATTAGAAAGACAGTATACTGAATGAAATGTCTTACAGTCTTTCACTTTGATAGTTTACAACTTTACTGTTTGATAATGATTGAAATTATAACGGTGAAGTTAAACAATTAGTTGATTGTTGATGTTCCTTTCACTTTGTATTGGATTTGTTACATCTTCTAATATATTCATTATTCAACATCTGATATTGTAGGTTAATATTTAATTGCAATGGCATCCGCCTCTGCATCTGGTTCGAACACAGCTGCCTCAAGCCAGAGCATTGAAAGGAGACCCCCTGGTAGCCGTGATCCTACTTGGAAACATGGATATTATGGGCCAGTACCAGGAAGTGTTATTTGTACTTGGTGCAAGAAGAAGATTAGTGGAGGCATCAATCGCCTCAAATACCATCTTGCTGGTATCCCTTGCCATGATGCAAGGGCATGTCCAATAGCCCCTGCAGAGGTGAGACGAGAGATGGAAGCTCTTCTTGCAGCACTTGATGAAAAAAAATTGGAGAGGGCAAAGACACAAGCAGCCATACAAGCAGCCATTGCTCCTAATTTGACTGAAGATTCTGAGGTAAATATGCAAGGCATTGTGGGCTCTAGTCGTGGTCCACGTATACGTACACCATCCACTTCATCCACTTCAAGCAAATTCCAATTTTTTGTCCCTAGAAATGTTCAAGGATCACAACCTTCATTGGAAGGTACTGGGTGGAATAAGGAGGTGCACAAAGAAGCAGACAAGGCTTGTGCTAATTTTTGGTTTTATAACAACCTTCCCTTCAATGTAGCAAGGAGTCCGTATTGGGAGTGTTTGGTGACAGCATTGACAGTTGCAGGGAAAGGGTACAAGGCTCCTAGTCCAAGAGATATAAGTGGCAGGTTACTTGAAGATGCTATTGTAGATGCAAAAGGAATTGTGGAAGCTCAAAAAAAGCAATGGCAAAAGTATGGATGCTCAATTCTTTCAGATGGCTGGACAGATGGAAGAAACCGCACTCTTATCAATTTTATAGTGGCTTCAAATGGTGTGTTGGTTTTTCTAAAGTCAATTGATGCTTCCAACATAATAAAGAATGCAGAAAATTTGAGTTTGATGTTGGAGCGGGTTGTTTTAGAGGTGGGCATAAAAAATGTTGTCCAAGTTGTTACTGACAATGCAGCGGCATATGTGGCAGCTGGTAGATTGCTTCAAGCAAGGCATCCAACACTTTTTTGGACCCCTTGTGCAGCTCATTGCCTTGACCTTCTTTTGGAGGACATAGGCAAAATTGACTGGGTGAAACCAATTGTAGAACAAGCAAGAGACATAACAAAATATATATATAATCACCCATGGGTTCTTCAATTGATGAGAGATCACACCAAAGGGAAAGAGCTTGTGCGATCGGGTGCTACAAGGTTTGCAACTAATTTTCTTACGTTGCAAAGTATCACTAGTTTATTGACTTCCTTGAAGCAGATGTTTGTGAGTCAACCATGGGTAGACTCAACTTACTCAAAGAAGGCTGATGGAGAAAAGATTCAAGCAATAATCTTTGATAGTCAATTTGCAACTAGAGCATTAGAGATTGTCAAGGTAATTCAACTCTAATGAATTTTTAGATTGAATCCTTTTTTGTTATTTAGAATTCTATAAGTATTTTGTTTCATTGTAAGGTGTAATTTAAATTTGGTTCTACTTTGTAATTTATAGGTGACTGAGCCATTGGTGAGGGTCTTGCGCTTGGTGGATGGTGAGAAAAATGTGATGGGATATCTTTATGAGGCAATGGATAGGGCCAAAGAGGCCATCCAACACTATTACATGGGGGATGCAAATAGATTTAACCCTATTTGGGATATCATTGATCGAAGGTGGAACAATCAACTCCACCAACCCATTCATGCAGCGGGGTACTTTCTCAACCCCAAATTCTACTTCTCTGATGGCTTCACGGATCCTAATGGGGAGGTTATGGAGGGCCTATTCACATGTATTGACAGGATGACACTTCAGTCTGAAGTGAAAGACCTCATCCTTCTAGAGTTGCAACAATATAAGGCAGCTAGGGGGCCTTTGTTTTCTTCCACATTATGTGAACGAGGAAGAGAGATCCAAACACCATGTAAGAAAAAGTGAAGCCTTTATCTTGCAAGTTATGAATTACAATTATTATTACTTATTAGTTATTACAAATTATAATATTGTTTATTAATATTTACAAAACCTTGAATATCTTATTTGCAGGTTCTTGGTGGGAAGATTGGGGTGGAAAAACCCCAAATTTGCAAAGGGTAGCCCTCCGAATTTTGTCTCAACCTTGTAGTGCTTCTGGCTGTGAAAGAAACTGGAGTTTGTTTGATGCCATTCACACGAAGAAGCGTAATAAGTTGACTCAACAACGCCTCAATGATCTTGTTTTTGTGCAGTATAACCTTCGGCTTCGCACAAAAAAGGTGCAAGAATTGACAGATGAGCTCATTGATTTGGATGACATTGATCCATACAGTGATTGGACCGTGCAGGATGATGAGGCCTCCTTGTTTACAGAGGATGAGATTGCTGATTTCGAGAGGCAAGCTATGGAGGATTTGCCTACAGCAGAAGCAGGGGAGATTGGATTGGATGACATTGATGTGGTGGAGGAGGAGCCATTACCACCTACCAGCATGGTGGAGCCACTGCCACAATCTTCTACGCCAAGTAAGGAACCAGAATCGAGTGCAAGGACCATACCCTCTACCTCCCAATTTTTCACTAGGTTGGGGAAGAGGAAATTGTAATTGCCTAGATATGAAATTTATGATGATGATTTTCAAATGCAATCATCATAAATTCATTAGTTATTAGCAGTTTCACTATGCGGCTTCATATAATGATGCCATTTTGTAATCCATATGTATTGAACTATGAAATTTAATATAAAACACTCCCTCATGGTTTTTAGACTCATTTGATGCATTTTGTAATTGAATTTTGCAAAAAAAAAGTGTTTTTATGAGAAATTTTGCTGCTTTTTAATTTGCCGAGTATTTGCCGAGTATTTGCCGAGTTTTTCCCGATTTTTTCCCGAGTCAAAATTTTTGGGCTTGCCGAGTACTCTCCGATTCCGAGTATGTAAAACTATGGCTGCAACAACTTTCATTCCGACTCATTCATTGGTTTTCAAAACTCACCAATAAATTCAGATGTGAACTCTGTTTGAATCCACCAATCTTGAAGGAATGGGTTTCCGTCCAAACCTTCTTGGTTCTAAGGGGTTTCGTCCTCAGAACAACCCAGTCCCTGATTTCTAGCAACCCTGGAGAAATAGCTTCAATATCATATTCTCATAACACATCTCAAATGAAAGGATAGCCTTGCTTATATAGCTTCTTAAGTCGGTGAATGCTTGTACTTTTCGCAATGTGGGATAAAACATTCTTTACTTTTTAATTCCTCTTTATGAAGTAGCTTCTCGAACAAGCTGGAGAGCTTTATGAATTAAAGTGACTTTATATTGTCAATTTATAAAGTCACTTTATGAAAATGTCTTAAATACATTTTAACACCCCCCCATTATGCCAACATATCATAAAGTCATTTAATGCTATAATGGCCCCACTCTTAATGACATTTTATAAAGTTAAATAATAACTTAATAAAATAATCATTAGCAATTAAATGCCATTATAATTTTAATATCTCATTAATTACTCATTATCTCTTTGTCCCATCTGAACCTGGAGGTCAACCATTGTTCCCACTATCCATCCAACTGCCTTACTAAAAATAGTAAGGGTCCCTCTCTAACAACCACTAATTTACTATAAATAGTAAATCCCTCATTATCTGATCAAACTAGTTGTGCAAGGGATCGACATTGCAATCATAGCCTGTCCAGGTGCCCTGCTATAAATAGAAACCATGACTTTCTTGAAATGATGACTTACTATAAATAGTAAGTGTGCCAAACTGAACCAAACGAAGAGCAATCCTGAACACTTCCGACCTCCAGAATGGGAATAACCGAATAAGCCTCTGCACTGCCAACTGGGACCCTCTAGCCGTCAGTCTTAGCCTACGAGGGCCAATAATAGGCTAATCCAAACATAAACGATATCATCCAAAAAAGGGGACATTACAAAGTCTGCCTTGCGTGGTCAACTAGAAAACTTTACAAGCTTAACTTCGGTTATGATTCACGTCTTGGCATGCATCGTCTTGATGGTGTCTTTATGTTGAACTGTGACTTGAAAACCTCTTGCCGCTCCCTTGAAGATTGCACCAACTTTGTATAAGCTGTCCAACGCGAGGCGAAGCAAAGTCTGGTTGAAGTTTGCTGAAATTGATCCCATGTCCTGCTTTAGTATAGAATTTAAACCTTCTAAACCTTGCACTTATTTCAATTCAGTACATTTCTGGTTAGTATAGGAAACTCGTACCTTATTGCCAAATCATTCGTATCGCACACGAAAATCCCCTTCCATCATGAATCTGCTGTCAGCTGCCAAGTACTTGTGAACAATTGTGCAAGTCCCCTCGTGAAAACAACAAATCACAACGAACCAACTGAGGGTATTCCATTGCATTATTGGAACCGTGGAGTTGGAGCGTGTGATCTCTCATAATCTTAAGCGTCGTGTGATGTCCTCATTCCTTTTGGAGAACTAAAAATGCAAATTGAGGATAATTAATTAAAATATTCGATAAGTCTTTATTTATTTATCTCTAAGACTTTTGAAATATTTAATTAATTATTTTAGTGGGACTTTATAAAAGATCATTAATAATTATTTTTCATTTTTATAAAGTCTTTGTAAAAATGATTTCATTATTGCAACGGAAGATGGCGGATGTTTTATGGCGTTCGAAGCAACTCTTGGTTATGACGAAGAATGAAGAGACTTTACCGTATGGTGATCTAAGAACGAAACCTCTCGGATAATGGAGCTTGGCTGGACAGAAACCCAGTTGGGTGTTGTAAGTAATTTCTTATTGTAGGCGTTGTTGTGACCTTTTTCACACATAGCCCCCATTATAATGGGGACCCACCATAATTTTAGCTTTGCTTTTTGATTAGGTTTGTTGTTGTCTCTCTTTCTCGCATGCATCTTTTGGGGGATGGGCCATACGTTGAACCTTAGCAGTGAACTTTTAGCCAAAGTCTAAAATTAGGGTTCCATCTTTCCAACCAATTTGAAATCCAGTAGAAATGAATAAGTGAAAATTGAGTTTAACGTATTGTCGATTATTGCCTCCATTGAGACTCTGACAAATTTTCATCAAATTACGAGGTACTTACACTATTTTTAGTAAGTGTGCAATTCTGACAATCATCTGACATTTTTTGAGGAGGTTCAAACGGTTACCGACATTCCAAAACACATGTCGGGCTACTCATAAACTTTGGTACGAAGCGAACAACTTACTATTTTGATTCGACTTAGGGACAAATTCCGGGGACCTAGTCGCGAGTTTTCTTTGCATATGCGGTATATTCCAACCACGGGTTTTGAGACCTTAGCGGTGATGTAACATACAGAAGTTGGGGCGACAACTTCAATTGGTCTTCGAAGCTATTTTAGAGACTTGCATGTGGGGTTTCTTTGTCGAATGATTCTGGTGGGGTTTTGAGAGCCCCAGCGGTGGTATGACATGCAAATGGAATCTTCACCTCAGAGTGAACTACTATTTTTAGCGGTCGTCCGTGCTTCCGAGCACCAAAATCCGCAGCTGATAGCAATGCAACAAAAACGAGGACAAACGGAGATCGTTTGATATGCATGCAAGATGAATTAGGGTTTCCAGCTTCGAGACCCAAAAAGAGGGGTAAAATGTCAGAATTTTTGAAAACCGGTGTAAACCACCATGATCATCATCCTTCAGGCTATCTGCTGGTAAAATTTGAAGTCAAACGGAGCACTTACTATTTATAGTAAGTCATTTTGGAAATAAGCTAAAAATAGAAAGTCAGTTGCATGCGCCAGTGTCAACAGTAAGGTCATGTGGTGAGGAGCACCTCATTCAAATTTCAAGTCAATCGGAGCAGTGGAAGTCTCAGAAGCAAGCAGTTACTATAAATAGTAAGCCACCTCCAGAAGCATGCTATAAATAGTAGGTCAATGCAAGGCATCAGTAGGTATAAGTCAAATAAGCGATGAGGACCCCGAGGTTCGAATTTCAGGCGAACGGAGTTGCAGAGGATGGAAAATCAAGCACTTACTATTTTTAGCAGGCCTATGCAGAAGAATTAGGGTTTCCTAAAATCAAGGGCGAAACACAACAGCCAGGCAGAAGCAGCGTCCAGTCACAATCAATACCCTTCAGGCAATCGGCACGCAAAATTTGAAGACATTCTGAGCAATTACTATTTTTAGTAAGTTACTAAAAATAGCAGGTACAGAAAGATATCAGGCATCAACAGCACAAATGCATCCCGAGGCTCAGAACAAAGCAAAATCCAACATTTTGGAGCTTGAAACTAGCTTGAAGTGCAAAAAATTGACAAATTTTCTAAAAATATCAAATTAGGGTTAGCATGATCGAGTTGCCCTAAATCAGGCAAAGAGCATAAAATTCACTGAAGTTGATAAATTTTCAAGTCCAGCCAGTGAAAAATGCCTTTAAAAGGCTGAAGGATGATGAAAATTTTCTAAACATCTTGAATGCGCCCTCAAGCTTGAAGAGTTGACCCTGAAAATTTCTAAGTCATGAAAATTTGAGGCTCCATGGGTAAAATGCGCCCTTGACTTGTTGGAGGCCATGAAGAAATTTTCTAAGTGTGAAAAAATGGAAGTAGGCCATGGGAAATGCGCCCAAGTGCAAAGAGGTAGCTTGAAACTCCTAAGGCAAGTTTAAATGAAAGTTCAAAGGGTAAAATGCGCCCTTGAGGGAGGAGTTGATGAAAATATTCTAAGTTTTGCAAATTTGAAGCTCCCTATCACATATGCGCCCTTGCCAGCTTGAAGGAGGTTGAGAATTTTCTAAGTTTCAAAAATTGGAAGTAGGAGGTCCTAAATGCGCCCTAGCTTGAGAGGTGAATAGAAAATTTTACTAAGTCTTTCAAACTGGAAACACCACCTGCCAAATGCGCCTAAGCCTGAAGAGTTCAAAAATTTGCCTAAGCTAAAAACTTGAAGTAGGGTACCCCAAATGCGCCCTGCATGGATGAGGAATGGAAAAAGTTCTAAGTGTCATAAATTGGATGCTCCATGGGTCAAATGCGCCTTTGCCTGAAGAGAGGTTAGAAAATTGAAAATATTTAGAATTGGAAGTAGACATGTCAAAATGCGCCCTTGAGGGAGGAAGTTGGAAAATATTCTAAGTCTTCAAATTCAAAGCATGACTTCTTAAATGCGCCCCAAGTCAAAGATTCTTCTGGGTTTGATAAAATAGAAGCTCAAGGCCTCATTTGCGCCTTAACTTCAAGATATGCAATTTGAAATATTCTAAGTCTTCGAAATTTGAAGAAGACCCCTCAAAATGCGCCATGACTTGTGGGGAGCTGGAGGAAATTGTCTAAGTATAGTAAATTGAAGGCCTACCCTCCTATATGCGCCTGAACTTGCCTGTGAAAGCTTTGAGAAGTGCTAAGTGATGGGAACTAGAAGTAGCCTCTTCTATATGCGCCTAGGCTTGATGGAGGAGTTAGAAAATGTTTGAAGGTCACAAATTGAAAGTTCAATGTGCCAAATGCGCCCAGCAAGGAGATGACTTAGAGAATTTTCTAAGTGTGAAAAATTTGAAGTAGAGAGGCTCAAATGCGCCCTTGAAGGGTTGAAGTGACTTGAAAATTTCGAAGTGTATGAAAATGAAAGTCCAGACCCCTAAATGCGCCTTAATCAAAAGATGAAGATGCAAATTTATCTAAGGTAACAACAGTGGAAGTTCCACCTCTTAAAAGCGCCCTTGATTTGGAGAGGAAATTTGAAATTTTTCTAAGTGTTGAAATTTATTCCACCTCTAGAGAAATACGCCTAAGATGGTTGGGAGATGATAAAGTTTCCTGAGACATGAATAAATTGCCAGGTGAGGAGTCCGATGATGCTAGCTTCACAGGGTTGATAAATATTTTCAAGTCAGAGCAACAAGAAATGTTCACAGATGAAGAAATGGATTAAATTTGATGAAAATCATTTTTTTTCTAAAGTTCAAAAATTCAAAAATTAAATGAACCCGTTCGTTGCGTACCCATGAATTTGATGCGTTCTAAGGAAAATTTTCTTCTGGGTATTTAAGATCTTCGACAAGAGGAGGGTTTTAAAGTCTTCTACACTTTGTCGAGGCCTTCAGGGTGAAGAATTCTGACGAGCACAGGATTGATGAGTTTTCCTAAGGGAAAATTGAAAAATTTTCTAAGGCAAAGTGAAGAAAATGTGTTTTCAAGGTAAAATACTCCAGACGATGAATTTGAAAAGAACTGCCTAGGTGAATTTGCTCAAGTTCTTCATGAAGATAATTTTCCTGAGCCAGAGATGAGTGAGATCAAAGTTGCGGGCACCTCAGCTGGAAAAGTAAAGGGGAATACAGTTGAAGTCAAGATGTTGAAGAATCATGAAGAAGGCAGAAGTTGGCTAGTGAGGGCAATGAACGCTTGGAAGTTAGAGCATGAAAATCCTGGTAAGTAAAATGAATTTATATTATGAAGTGTTCTAATACTCTTCTCCTTGTTTGTTTGCAGGAGGAACGTCGTGACTAGGCAGTGATGATTTGAAGCAAGTAGTCCAAGATGATAAATCATGAAGGAAGGAAAAGTTGCAAGAAAGTGGCTAAGTGTTGAGACTCAGTATAACTCAAGTGTCAAAGAAGAAATTGAAGAAAAAAAGTCAAGAGGAAGATCGAGAACAGTGTGAACGCATCTACAAACGGGAATCTTCTAGAAGGATGGTGGACATTAATGCCTCATTTATTACCCCACTCTCCTTTGTGGCGGTTTTTAGGGCAAATCTTGTTTAGGGCTGAGGTGGCACGATCTGGGCCATCCAGCCGATTGTAATTTGAGCCATCCGTTGGATTGGGCCATCTATAAAAGGGGGAGTCCCCCTCATTTGTAAAGGAGTAGACAGTAGAATTAGAGTAGAAGTCGGAGTAGAGAGACAACTAGGTGATAGCTTAGAGTAACTTAGTATAGATTGGTAGTGTAGTTTGAAGAAGAGGGAAAGTTTTCCCTTTGAAAAATTTGTAAGAAATTGTTGTGAACACTCTCTCAATAAAAGAGTTTTTCATTGATGGTGAATTTCGTCTTTGTTGTGAGTAGCTAGCAAGGTTTCTTCGTCCTTCCAATTCAAATGGTAGCGTAAAATAGTTCAAGGTAGTGTAATTTTCATTCTATGCAAGTAGATGTTAGCTGTGGAATGTGGTGTTTGATCTAAGCAACTTCGTCTATCCATACCACTAGTGTATTTGCTGATGGTGAATACGCCTTGTGTGGTCAACTGGAATATCATGTACTTAACTTCAATCACAGTTTGAATAATGGTATGCGTCGTTGTGATGGTATCTTTATGTCAAGTGGTGATTTGAACATCTTTAGTCATCTCCCTTGAAGGTGCACACCTAAAGTGGCCCGATCTGAGGAGCAAAGCGAAGTCCGGTTAAGAAGTTTACTGAAGTTGAGCTCCATATCCCACTTAGAATAGATTTAGAATCTCTTAACCCTGCACCATTTCAATTCAGTACTTTTGGTTAGAATAGGTAATTCGTGCTTCATAGACAAATCTTCGAGCATTTGAATTCCTTTTCCACTGCTGAACAATTCCGTAAGTCCCCTTGAAATACCAACAAATCACATTGAGCCAAACGAGCCTATTCGCCTAAGAAGAACCTTGGAGTCGAATGCATGAACTTTCTTGCAATCTTAGCATTGGAATACTTTGATCAAGAGAGATAGGGTAGCCGTTGGCGACTTTTATTCTCGTTGGTGGGTCACAAAAACACATCAACAGTTTGGTGTTATGAATAGACGATGGTGTTGTAGAGGGTGATGCCATACAGGAACACAAGTTTATGGAGGAACATATCTCAGTTTGATTGTTGGCAATGAGTGAAGGGATACGGCAGAGGAACTTCATAATCGGGGAACAAATGACGCCTGAAGATTGCAAATACTGACGTCTTCACATTTATTGGAGTCGCACGAATATATCACAGGAGTGTGTTCAATGGTGCTCAACGTCCTCTGCGTCAGGATTTATATCCGATGTGTCTACCATTCACGACAACAATGACTTATACCTCTGCTAATTCTTAAGTCCCGATATTGGTCTCATCGGCATCAACCTTCCTTAGACGGGTATGTCTTATTTACCTTGTCATAATCTGAATGTTTAAGTATTCGCATTTGCAGTGTAGTGAGATATATTGCTCTCAATGTTATGGCCGTAACATGTGATTGTAACAATTCCTGGTTGGCGCACATTAATTCTGCAAAATTTTGTTAAATATCGAATTCTGTCTTGAGTGTTGGGGATTGCCGGTTTATGTTATAATATCTCTATATGCATTGAGGCGTTCAATTTTATTCTGTTTATTGCTTCTATCGAGTATTGGAAACAATCATTACTGTGGTCTCCATCAGAAATCGTGGCTCTAAAAATTCTGTACCGCACCTGAGAACTGTATAGCATAATTTTGTTTTGTTGGTCTGTCAGTATGCAAACGTATTATTCTGAGTCAGTACTACAGATTCTCACAATAACATTAGAGAAGTCCATTTGAACATCAGTGAATTTTATCATTTGAGAAAGGGATCATCACAGTGGTATCAGAGCCACAAATCCTACCAGCCTGAGGGTTCATGAACACTAGTGACAGAGCTCAGAGATATTTTGAAAGAGAACAAAGACGAAGGCAATTTCTGGTTGCCGACTCCTACCCGGAAGAAGATACCTTTTCTGCAGTTCTTGCAGCTCGACAATTTCCTAGTGACCCATCGGAAATTGAAGCAATGGGTGATTCAGATTGAGAAGGTTCACACAACAGAGGAAATAGGAATGGTAATGAGAGTGTTCAAAATATTCTTGATGATTTAGCTTGTGGCCAACAACAAATGATGCAATAGTTTATGCAGTCCCAAAAACAATTGATAGATGCTATCGGTCAGATGTCTCAGGACATGAATATAATGAGAGTGGGTCAGAATACAGGAGATGGCAGCAATGCGGGAAATCATGAGCCCAGGGGAACTAATTTAGGAGGATCTAGTAGGTCTTTTCAGCCTACATTCATCCCTAGGAATGAGGAGGAAGAGGTACAACTGGAAGTGGAGCAGCCCTTGATCAATGAAGTGACAGAAGTTTATGAAGAATATCACACTCTTCCGCATGCTATTAGACAGGAGATTACGTTGAATCAATATATGAATCAACGTAGGGATAGAAGGAGAACGCAACAGGAACAAAGAGCTCAAGGACCTCATAGAGATTACTAGCATTCCTTGGGCAAACTTACGTTACCTAATTTTGATGGGAGCGGGAAGATTACTGCCCGTTCTTGGATCCACAAGTTGGACACTCCTGAATTTAAAACCACTGCGGGAGACAAAAGCAATTAAATTTGCAACATTACATTTGGAGGGAGCAACATATGATTGGTGGCATCATGAATTGGTGATGCAGAATCATGCTTTAATCCAATCTTACGAGGAGTTTAGCAGAAAATTAATTGCTCGATTTGACATGAAAGATGAAGAGGCTTATTTCAGGGAGTTGGCCTTGATCAAACAGCGTGGTGATGTTGATAGCTATGTCAATGAATTTTAGCAGGTGGCAGTTATGGTTCTAGATATATCAGAAAGACGGGTGGTAGTGTTATTTACAAAGGGACTACATTACAGTTTGAGAGGGTTGGTGAAGGCTTTCAAGCCAAGGACCTTGCAGGATGCTATTAGGATGGCATTGGACCTCAAGAGTTCCCATTCTAGTTCACAACCACCGAAGAAGAATTTCAAGAATAATAAGCCATTCACTAAAACTTCCAATCAGCCTAAACCAAATCCTCCTAAACTTGATTTTGAGAGTAGGAATGAATTACACAGGAAGCAACTATGCTTCACTTGCAAGGAACCATGGGATCGTAATCATCGATGTCTTGAGAAGGGCAAGGTACACTATATAGAGGTCACTTCTGATCTGGAGGAGACAATTGATGCTAGTTCGGAAAGTAAACATGAGCAACAGATAGAACATAACAATCCCAGGGAAGAGGAGACTCAGGGTGGTTTTGCTACATTATCTGGTGTGCCTAAGTATCATCCATTTCGAGTAAGAGGAGTTATCAATGGACAGCGGGTGACTTGCTTGATTGACAGCGGAGCCACACATAATTTTATCGACGAAGGATATGTGGCCAAAAGGAGATTACAGGTGGAGGTCTTTGCTGGTTTCAATGTCACAGTAGCAGATGGCTTTAAGATGAATTGCACTACCAAGGTCCCACAATTGAGCATTCAAATGGGAGATTATACAATCACAGACGATTTCTATGTAGTCGGAATTGGAGATATTGATATAGTGTTGGGAGTCCAATGGCTAAGCTCTCTGGGACGATACAATCAGGATTTTTAGAAGATGAAGTTAGAATTCACATCAGGAGGCAAGAATGTGGTGTTGAGAGCATTATCGGATGGAGCTCCTAAGATAGTTTCAGCCAAGCGTATGGAAGCTTTGTTCAGACATGGTGAGGTTGCATGGGCAGCCCAATGCTTAATATCTTCTAATTCAGCCACCGGGAAAGATAAAGTTTATCCAGTGGGCGTGCAGTCCGTACTAGACAAGCATAGTTTGGTGTTTGGAGATCTCCCTCCTGGTAGACCACCGGATCGTGGCTTCGAGCATGTGATAGAATTGGAGGAGGGTGCCAAGCCCATGATTACCACACCATATCGGCACCCAAAGTGCTTCAAAGATGAAATTGAGAAAATGATCAAAGAATTGCTTGATATGGGGCACATCAGGCCCGACTCTAGTCCATTTGCTTCATCGGTGGTGCTTGTGAAGAAAAAGGATGGCACGATGCGTATGTGCATCGATTATCGTGCGCTGAACAAAAAAAAATTAAGAACAAATATCCCATACCGAGAATAGATGAGTTGTTGAATGAATTGCATGGAGCAGTTTATTTTTCTAAGATTGATTTACGTTCGGGATATCATCAGATTCGGGTCCGTGATGAGGATATACATAAGACTGCATTTAGATGCCATTACAGACACTATGAATTCTTGGTAATGCCTTTCGGTCTTACGAATGTACCTGCGACCTTCCAGTCTTGCATGAATCATGTTTTCAGGAAGCAGTTGCGGAAGTCACTATTGGTATTTTTTGATGATATCTTAGTTTACAGTAAGACTTGGGAGGAGCATCTTCGACATTTAGATGAGGTTCTAGGCATTATGGAGGCCCAGTCATTGTTTGCAAAAGCATCTAAATGTGAATTTGGGATGACAAAAATATTATATTTGGGACATGTCATTGGGGCAGTGGTGTGAAGGTTCATCAGGAAAAGATATAGGCAATTTTGGATTGGCCACCCCTGAAGAATATATCTGATCTACGTGGTTTCCTTGGTTTATGCAATTATTATAGGAGGTTTGTCAAGGGTTTTTCTCAGTTAGTTGCATCCCTTACAGACCTCATGAAGAAGGGGGCTTTCAAATGGTTAGATAAGGCACAGGTTACATTTGATTAGCTTAAGCAGGTGACGAGCTCTTGTCCGGTTTTGGCTCTTCCGGATTTCTCTCAACCGTTTGTATTGGAGTGCGATGCATCAGGAGAGGGAATTGGTGCGGTACTCATGCAAAACAGGAAACCTATAGCATTCGAGAGTCGGAAGTTGAGAGACGTGGAGCGGCTTTACTCTACTTATGACAAGGAAATGCTCTCTATTATGCACGCTTTGACAAAGTTCAGACAATATCTCGTCGGTGGGAAATTCGTGGTAAAAACAGACCACAATAGCTTGAAGTACTTCCTTGAACATAAAGATTTGAATGAGCGTCAAAAGAAGTGGGTAAGCAAAATTCAAGCTTACGATTTCGATATTGAATATGTTAAAGGAAAAAAGAATGTGGTAGCTGATGCTTTATCTAGAAAACCAACACTCTGCTCTTTGTCAGAGATTTCAGCTGATTGGAAATCTCAATTGTTGGTTGAATATTCTAAGAAGACCTTTGCGTGTGACATCATAGATGGGAATTTATAGGATGACAGATATCAGGTGATTGATGATTTGATTTTCTACAAGAACAGGATATTTTTGGTGCCAAAATCTAAAATGAAGAGTAAGATCTTGCAGGTTATACATGACACCCCTTTGGAAGGACATCCAGGATTCTTCAAAACATATAGACAGGTTCGGGAGAGATTCTCTTGGAAGGGTCTCAAAAGTGATGTTTTGCAGTATGTTAGGGAGTGTTTGACTTGTCAGCAAAACAAGTCTGAGCATACATTACCAACAGGTTTATTGCAGCCTTTACCCATTCCTGATCAGAAATGGGAAAGCATCTCAATGGATTTTATCACAGGTTTGCCGCGAGTTCAGAACAGAGATTGCATCTATGTTGTTGTTGACAAGTTAACAAAATATGCACATTTCTTTGCTATTCCCGCTGAGTCTAAGGCACCTCAGATAGCGGAGTTATTCTTTAGAGAGATATTCTGGTTACATAGACTTCTAAGGAATATTGTTAGTGATCGGGACAGCAGGTTCCTCAGCATATTTTGGCAGGAATTGTTCAGGTTGGCAGGAACTAAACTTTCTCCTAGTACGAGTTACCATCCTCAATCCGACGGGCAGACTGAAATCGTCAACAAGTGGATTGAAGGATACTTGCACAATTATGTATCAAGTCAATAGAAAGCATGGGCTCGTTGGCTACATTTGGGCAAACATTGTTACAACACAACATACCACATGTCAATTGGTATGTCCCCTTTTAGGGCTCTATATGGATATGATGCTATGTCTTTCATAGATCTAGCATTTGATGATAGCAGAGCACCCAAGGCAAAGGAATGGATGCAGGATAGCCACGACATTCTTAGGGCACTCAAGGAAAATCTACTTCAGGCTCAAAATCAGCAGAAGCTTTACGTTGATAAGCATAGGATTGAGAGAGTGTTTGAAGTTTGTGATATGGTATTCTTGCGTCTTCAGCCATACAAGCAATCTACATTGAAACAGAGTGGTGCGGAAAAGCTCAAAACACGGTTTTATGGACCATATTAGATCAAAAGGAGGGTAGGTGAAGTCGCGTATGAGTTGGAGCTGCCAGAAGGAAGCAAAATCCACAATGTATTTCATGTCTCATGCCTTAAAAGGGCAGTTGGTCAACATACTACCCCATCTTTTGAGCTTCCTCCGTTGGATGAGGAAGGAAAGTTGATTTTGGTGCCTGACTCTATTCTAGATATGCGCGAATGCAAATTGCGAAGTAGAACAATCAAGGAGTTTTTGATCAGATGGAGGGATCTACCTATTGAGGACACCACATGGGAAGGCGAGCAAATATTGCAACATCCGGGTCTGCAAGTGCTTGAGGACAAGCAAAGCCGAGTGGGGGGGACTGTGATGTCCCCGTTCCTTTTGGAGAACTAAAAATACAAATTGAGGATAATTAATTAAATGTTCGATAAGTCTTTATCTATTTATTCATCTCTAAGACTTCTGAAATATTTAATTAATTATTTTAATGAGACTTTATAAAAGATCATTATTAATTATCTTTCATATTTTATAAAGTCTTTGTAAAAATGATTCCGTTATTGCAACGGAAGATGGCGGATGTTTTTTGGCGTTCGAAGCAACTCTTGGTTATGACAAAGAATGAAGAGACTTTACCGTATGGCAATCTGAGAACGAAACCTCTTGGATAATGGAGCTTGGCTGGACAGAAACCCAGTCGGGTGTTGTAAGTAATTTCTTATTGTAGGCGTTTGGTGTTATGAATAGACGATGGTGTTGTAGAGGGTGATGCCATACAGGAACACAAGTTTATGGAGGAACATATCTCAGTTTGATTGTTGGCAATGAGTGAAGGGATACGGCAGAGGAACTTCATAATCGGGGAACAAATGACGCCTGAAGATTGCAAATACTGACGTCTTCACATTTATTGGAGTCGCACGAATATATCACAGGAGTGTGTTCAATGGTGCTCAACGTCCTCTGCGTCAGGATTTATATCCGATGTGTCTACCATTCACGACAACAATGACTTATACCTCTGCTAATTCTTAAGTCCCGATATTGGTCTCATCGGCATCAACCTTCCTTAGACGGGTATGTCTTATTTACCTTGTCATAATCTGAATGTTTAAGTATTCGCATTTGCAGTGTAGTGAGATATATTGCTCTCAATGTTATGGCCGTAACATGTGATTGTAACAATTCCTAGTTGGCGCACATTAATTCTGCAAAATTCTATTAAATATCGAATTCTGTCTTGAGTGTTGGGGATTGCCGGTTTATGTTATAATATCTCTATATGCATTGAGGCGTTCAATTTTATTCTGTTTACTGCCTCTATCGAGTATTGGAAACAATCATTACTGTGGTCTCCATAAAAAATCGTGGCTCTAAAAATTCTGTACCGCACCTGAGAACTGTACAGCATAATTTTGTTCTGTTGGTCTGTCAGTATGCAAACGTATTATTCTGAGTCAGTACTACAGATTCTCACAATAACATTAGAGAAGTCCATTTGAACATCAGTTAATTTTATCATTTGAGAAAGGGATCATCACAGTATGAAATACTTTGATCAAGAGAGAATGGAGTAGCCTATGGATACTTTGTTCTGCTGATTGGTGCGGTCACAAAAATCACATCAATAGGTATCCTTTGTCTTCCAAGGCTGAAATGGAAACAAAGTTTCTCTTGATGCCTGGAACAAATAGTACATCATTCAACTGTAGGATAATGCCAAAGTCCAGGTGAAGAGTAGAGGTCTCGACTCCTTTCACTATGTAACTTGCATCATCTCCAATGATAACTTGTTCACTAGAATCTCTCTCCACCAAGTTAGATAGATGAGCCCGGAATCCGGTGATGTGGCGAGAGGCACCACTATCAATTAACCAAGTATTGGTGTCGGTAGGTACGTTGCTTGACAAAGCCGAATAGAATAAGTAATCACAAGAATCCTTCTGTGGAGAAACTTCACCAACATCTGCTACGGTACCCTGCTGCTTAGGCCTAGAGGGACACTCTTTAGCAAAATGACCATACTTGTCACATCTAAAGCATTGAATCTTAGAAAGGTCTCTCTTCTTCTTGAATGCGGTGGCACCATTGGATTCCTTATCTCTATTTCTCTTGAAGTATCCTTTCTTTCCACCTTTCCCTTTCTTCTTCGATGAATGGGTGGCAAGAACATGAATCTCCTCATTAGTGGAGCTTTGACCAATTCCTCTTGCAGCTAATCTAGACTCCTCTTGAATGCAATTCACTCTCAACTGATCAAACTTAGGAAGTTTCGATCTTGCACTAATCCCTTGAATGTAAGACTCCCATGATGAAGACCATTGAGAGCAAGCATGATCAAATCCTTGTCATCTAGCACATGGCCAATTGTAGAGAGCTGATCTCTCAACTCCAAAATCTTCATGAAGTAAGCAATAACCTATTCTCCTTTCGCCATCTTCACATGATGGAGTTGTTGCTTCAGTGCAAGAGCCCGACTCGTGTTGTTGATTTCATACATCTCCTCCAAAGACTTGAACATATCCCTCGCCGTCTTCATCTTAGAGATGATAGGAACAATATGATCTTTAATGAAATCAACCAACTTCTTCTTTGCCTTGATGTCTTTCTTCCTCCATTGCAACTTCTCTTCTTCCTCTTCTGGTTCGGGAATGCCAAGGTGAGCATGATTCTGAACCTCCATGAAGTGAAATTTTATGCTCCTTCAAGCCTATCCTCAATCTTCAACCCGTTCACCATCTTGACGAAGAGGTAGAATTACTCAACAATGAGAGAGAGAAAAGAGAGTATCACTGTAATGCACAATCTGATCAAGATCTTACTTCTCACCCGCTCTGATACCATGTTAAATTTTAATATCAGATTAAGTGCACATAAATTAATTCAAAAAATGAACACACAACACAGCAGATACCTTGGGAAAACCCTCCTCCTAAGGGAGAAAAACCCAGCAACACTGTATCACTTATATATTTAGTCTCAAAAACAAAGTCTCCTTTACAATGTAGGCCAATAAGAGGGCCAAGAGATAACACACCAGTCTGATGAAACTACAAAAATACAGTGATGTAATCTGCCAACAAAATACTCAGCCTCCTACAGATCTCGATCTGCTCTTGAAATAATTCGCACTTGAGAGAAGAATGGAATGAACTTGCTTGATGCTCAAATGGGTGAGAATGAACTATATATACATTTGCTAGAGAGTTCGCACCTCTACAAGAACTAGGTCGGCCACCAAAGGAAAAATAAATACAAATAATAAATATGAATTACAAAGAATGTCGGCCAAGGTGAAAGTACAAAAGAGGTCGGCCAAGATAAGAATTATGATATTGCCTTGAGAAGCGCCTTTTCAATTAAATCGGCATCATATAAATTAAATAGCCACAGGCTATTATTTAATTTATTCAATCAATGCAAGTCATGGCTGGAAGATGAGTCACGTAGCTGCAAAAATCAACACCAGTGATGAGGAGTTTGCCGAACCTCCCGAGGGATGATTAGAGGCCTTTGCCTCCACTACATTTTGTCATTTTGACATTTTGATTTTGTACTTGTTTTGATATCATGCTACTCATTGTAATCATCTTTATGATCATATATTTTTGATATCATATAATATAAATCTTCCATTTGCCGATTCGACAATTGTTACATTGTAGTATTGAGTATTACTATTCTAATTTCAATTAGTAATTCGATATTGAAAACTTCAATGTTCAATGTTCAATGTTCAAGTATTTACTATTTAGTATTTCAATTTGGCATTTGCAATTTTGCTATTTTACTTCTTAATAGTCTTATACATCTTTTCATAACTAGCATTTTAAGTACCATATGTATAGTATATAGTATATACCCCTCCCCCCCCCCCCCCGCCGCCGCCGCCGCCCACCAAAATTGAGTCCCCTTTGTCCCCTTGTCCCGGAAACCTGTCCCCCCGTTCCGGCGTTCCCCCATCCCCGACACCGGTGTAACATAGGTTATCTTCTATTTCCAACAATTGTATATGTCATGTTATTTGCATAAAACTCAAAAACACAAAAAAAATCAGAAAAAACGCAAAAACAAACAAAACAGAACCTCTCCTATTTGCTGGTCAAAGACTTCTTGAAAAGACAAACTCAGAAAAATCAGATCAGATTGGGTTGGGAACCTTTCACATAGGATTCTTTAAGAAGTAGGTTGACTTGGGTGGCCGAAGCAATCTTCCTACTTTTAATTTTGAGCACTCAACTCAAAACTCTATTACTTGGGATATCTGATGCAAGGGCATCTTAAGGGTTGAGTAATCTTTCATCACTCAATCTTAATGGTAGGTTTTCATTTGAAGGTTTTAATTGTTAACATAGGTGTTTTATTCTTGCTGTAGATTCCTTTTCTGCCTACAGTTTGCTTACTATGCATGTCAAGTTATAGATAGTTTATCTCCTATGCTATACCACATACTAATCAGAAAGTCTCCAAATTGTAATCAAAGCATTGTATTGGGACTTTGAACCTGTCCATGCATCAATGATTGTAATTGGTTTCCTTATTGTAAGTCTTGTCTGTATGCCGAAAGGGAGCATTTTTAGACTATATGCCAATGTATTTGAATCACACACCAATTGTAAGGCCATATAATTAAGTATTGGTCCTAGGAAGGTTCATAGTAGAAGCCACAACAAGTCTCAATTCTTATATTTTGCGGCACCTATGTTAGAAGAGGTCATATTGCAACCATTAAAGAAATGTGTCCAATCCCAAAGAAGGATAATCACTGTAGTTCGGAATCACTTAATTTTGGGCCCTTGGGTACTACCACCTTCATAAATGCATTGTACTGCATTTTGGTTGGTGTTGCCTCAGTACATCAAAGGCTTCTTGTAAGAAGTTGATAATTCATTTGAAAGAACACTGGGAAGGCAGAGGAAATCAAGAAAAAAACAGCATTGAGGATTGCTTGAACCATTGTAATGTGCCATACATGAAGATTCTGTAACCATGATCATTGGAATATAAATGAAATATGTTTTTCTGTGTCATCTGGTGTTCTTGTTATTGAATTGTTGTTGAAGACTTTCATTTCTGTTGTGTACTGTTGCATTTAATTTGTAATTTCAGTATTTGTACTGCATGGATTGATTGTCTTTCACTAGACCTTCTATCTTTGACTGCATCATTTGGTTTTTGTGTATGTTTGGGTTAGCCTGGCTCGACCCCTTCCTAGTCGGACATCAGTTCCAGCTTGTTATTTGGGGGATAAGTAGGAAGAGTGAACCTTATGAGAAATTTTAAAAATGATATAATATTATAATCATGGTTATGATTGTGATAGTTGTTGGGCTTTGAGTGCCTTGCAAGGGTCAAAAGAGTCATGAGTTACTTTGAATGCCTTGCAAGGTTGAAAAGAGTTGTGTGTTAATTTAAGTGCTTGAAGAGGGTGAAAGAACCCATATGAAATTTATAACAGAAATGCATGCAAACAATCTATGAATGATATCCATGACAGTTATATATGACAACAAATGATGATGGCATGCTTGAAAGCAAGGTTACGACAGAAAGTTTGTGTAAGCCATGAACTGGAAGAAAAATCTGATTGCCCTTGAAAATGGGTGAAAGGAGTGGTGGTGAAAACTCTTTCCTAGCCCCACCCTGAAATGAAATCCTGAATAAAAAGAATTAGTGGTGCAATTTGAAAATGTATAAATCTGGTGTATATATGCTTCCTTTCTTCAGCTTTTGACTGTAATGGTATGGTTTTCTTGTGTATGTATGTTGTGATATTACCTTGGCATATGCTTATCCTCTTGGCCTAGGGCATGTTTAAAACATCAAGCCATACTATGGTGTTTGATGATGCCATATTGGTTGGGTTGTGAGCACTCATCTGGCTTGCGACTTGTTTGTGCACATGAAAACCTTAGCTTGGTAATAGTGATTCATTGCCAGCTGAATGGAAATACTTGTGTACTCTAATTGTACTACCTTAGGTTTACTTTGTTGGTACTCTCTATGAGAGATTAAATATAATCTAGTCATGTATGGTGGCACCTTTGGTAGTCCTCTAGCAGCTGCAGAACACTTGTAATGTCCCTTTTTTTCGGCATGATCATGTTTGATGGTGGTTAGCCTATTACTCAGACTCTCATAAGCTAACATGTTGGGTTAGAGGGTCAGTGACCTTATTTGGTGGGTTTTGTCATTTTGTCCTTGGAGTTCAGTGATTGGCTCACAGCATGCCTTGGCAGTTCAGGATTTGACATCTTCTGACGGCACGTCAATACATTGAGTTATGAGTGAGATATTAATATTTCAGTGTATTAAAGTGTTTTACTTTATTTGACGAAATATTATAAAGTCAACTTGATTTTATTATAAAGTAATCACTTAAATTTATTTAAGTGAAATATAAAACACTTTATCAAAAGAGGCGCCATTTATTTATTCACTTGACTCTTGAAAAGTAATAAAAATACATTTAAATGTATTTTAATGAGAAAGTGGCGTCATTTCCTTGGGATGCATGCCTTTTGGTTTTATATGCAAACAAAGGAGAAATCGAACTCATTATTGATTATTGATTATTTGATATTTCCTCTTGGCTTTGCTGAGCGTGGGTTTTCTCTGAGACAAGGGTTTCAAGAATTTTATCTCTGGAGAACGATAACTCTTCACAGATCTGTAATTGTGAGATTGTGAAAGATCAGTTGAACGATTGCTACAACAGGGGCTTCAATTCAGAAGTTCTATAGTGCTTCAATGAAAATTTTTGCGCAATATTCAGTAGTTTCTTCAATAAAAGGAAGGACGAGTTGAGAGATTGGCTTCTTTCTTCATCAAGAGGTCTGATCAGCTTCTTGGCCGTACTTCTTGGTTGAGGACGTGATTTTCCTTTGTTCTGTGTAGCTCTTCAGGCAAGTGCGTGGGAGTTCTAGAGAAGAAACGCCTTCTTCTTTGAGGTTTTTGCATATTCTTCTTTGGCGCCTAGCTTATTCCCTTCATCTGCTTCAGTTTTAGGCTGGAGGTTGCATTCTATTGCATCCTACGCTTGGAATTGTCAGTTTACTCCATTCATGGCTGGCAATTGGACCTTTTTTCTTAATTAAATAATTTGGAGCATTTCGGGTATGTCTGAAACATGCAATCTCATTGTTATGGTTATTTAATACCTTCTGCAATTTCATTTTGCCAATTTTAGTTCAAATTTGAGTTCTATGAGCAATTATATGCTAGGCCCCTTCTATTTCTCTCTATAAACTTTCTTAAAAATCTCAAAAGAACACAAAAAGATAATTAAAACAACAGGGGTTTGAAGAGGAGCCAGTTGGGCTCATCACAGTGGTATCAGAGTCAAGATCTTGCCATCTTGTTGGGAGAACAAAAAGAAATTTGAGTTGCTACAATGGAATTCAGTAGATTTGCCGAACAGTTCATGAGAGAATGTGAACATGATGCTTCCATATTCCGCGCAGAATATCAGAGTATGTCAGATGAGTTTAGGAATGATGTTTCTTTTGACTGCTATTTGAATTGTGTGTTGGTTTTGAAACCCGGAAAATTGGGTGTGGTTAATTACATTAGAAGAACAATGAAAGAAAAAGCAAAACATTCTATTGATGACGGGATCGAGAAAGAAGTAGAAGTGCTTGTTTGTGGTTTGCAGCCCACAAATATGGAAGTGTGTGAAGATATTGTTATATCAGCAGCTTCTACCTCGCCAGTTGAGCTTGAGGTGACTATGGACTCGTGCAGTAGTTGGCTCTTAGTCCATGGAGTCAGGTTTGGGCGATGCTTCACCCTTGGGTAAAGGTTGTGGTGACGATTCTCCACCAATTCTGAATCTGATCCTGATTTACATGCAGGTGGCAAGAACCCACGTTGAGACTGATGGTTGGTACGGATGGCAAGTATAGGGCCGTATTGCCTTAGAAAGAGTGCCAATGATGAAAGTAAAGGTGGCCTTTAGTAATCTTCTGATCTGTAGTGAATATTATGTGAAACCCTCCTGAAATACTTGCAATAATCTTCACAATGAAGCTCAATGCATGGCAGTGCTTGTGGCTACTATTCACGTCACTGTAGTAGTAAACATAAATTTTGATTTGCAAATGATTAAATCTTAATCTTCTGCAATCTTCAGATCTGCAAACATATAACCTTGAAACCCTTGAATAATCTTTGTATTTCTTCACCAATATGCTCAAATAGAACACCTGTATGATGCCCTCCTGTATGCCTAATTCAGTAGATATTTCACTACTTCAAAAGGCTGCAACAATGGAGAGTTAACGTTCTCCAATGGTTGACTGAATCAGAAACCATCGGCTTCCTCTCTCAAACGAAAAATCATCAACACCAATGCTCAAATGCAGAAGCATCTACATCCTATACTGATAGCCAATCAGAACCTAAGGAATCAGAAAAAGTTGATGAAAAGAGGAAGTTTGCAGCTCCTTTGGACTGAGAAACAATAAATGATTTGCGTAGGAGGAAGCTATGTTTCTATCGCAAAGCTCCTTATGACCAAAACCACAATTGTCCTCTTAAGCCTAAGGGTACAAATAAACAAATGGAGTGGTTTTATGAGGGTGATGACATTGCTGATTTAACGGACCAGCAAGCTGGTTTTAAGGATGGGAGTATGCGATCTATCTATCTAGGGCTTTTACAGTTTTCTTCTTTGATCATAGGAAACGAAAACTTCCTATTGATAGCGTAACCGAGGGAGTGAAAGATCTCTTGAAGGGTTGCAATTTTGAGGAGAGGATAATTCAGTCCTTTCATTTGTGCTTAAAGGCAAAGATTTAATCTAGGGTTTGAAGATTTTGTGTTGATTGATGGTTTTTCTTAAAGCTGCTACAGTTTCGCGCTACAGTGACGTGCTACAATGTTAGGGCTTCTTTATTGGCTTGTAGCTGGGCGTAGCATTATTCTATTTTCAATCTTGCAGTGATATCTTGGGTTTGGAGTGAGAATCAGAGGGGTTATTGCTACTTATAACCTATTTGTTGGAGCTTTCATTTCATTGTTTGGTGACTGCATTCCCAACCATTTTTAGACTTGCTGTTGCTTATTCCTAGGTAGAGCATTCTGTGAGAAGGCGTGATTAAGAGAAACAGTTCTGAGCACATTTGAGACCTCCATGAGCTCTTGTATTCTCTAGGCGACTCATATTCCAGGTCTGGGCTTTTTGTAATTCTTACTCATTGCTGTTACTCAGTTCTTCCTACAAAAATAAGGGGCTGATTGTGTCATTGCTAAATTGTTGTACCCAAAATAGAATTTTTTTGCTTCATCAAGGCATTTTGCATTTAAAAGTCTAAACCTTGCTAATTTGATGTAAAACACAGTTTTGGGCAATGTCAAGCATGGAGGTTTTGTCAATAGTTTGTCAATCAAAGTCAGTTATATTGGTCAAAACCTGAAGCAGAGACTCAAAATGTAGATTTTCACGATGGAGGAGCATCTCAGACGACATTTCATATTGCAGACGGTCATTTTTATGATCGAAACAGAGTTTTTAAAAGAT
>VDFB02173992.1:0-24756 GCA_007258455.2 Sequoia sempervirens
TGATCGAAGGCCAAGAGTGTGATTGAGGAAAAGGAGGTTAGCTTCCCGACAGGGTAAACAGGGTAAAAGAGGAGAAGCTCTCGATTACGCACACACCACTTAAATCTTGTAGCTGCATTAGGTCATATTTGTTTTTCAATGTGATTGCGTGAAAATGATTAGCATAGCAAATTTAAAATATGGTTTAATTAACCTTAGAAATTGTGAAAATAATATGGCTTATTCTATTTTAATTAATCCCCATTTATATTTGAGCAACAAAAGGAAAAATATGTTTTAAAAGAAATATAATTAAAAATAAAACAAAATAAATAAAAGAATAGAATATTGTGTTTGCATAAATGAAAATTTTAGGGTTGCATAAAAGGAGATATAATTTTGTTTTGTATATAATTTTCCAAAAATAATGAGGAATGAACAGCCCGAGAGAACATTGGGCTCTGGAAATTCTGTCTTAAAACCAACAAAGCAGATGGCATGTGGCAATCCTTAGAAATTGCATGAGAATTTTATCTGTCATCTGGAAATTTTATGCATGATCCTCGAAAAGAGGTAGGGAGCTTTAAGAGAGAAAAGGAGACTTCGAATGAATCATATCGGAGAGTTCTGGAACAGAGACAAAGAAGGTATTGCTGGGCTTCTGCACTGGAAGCAAAAAAAATTTGCCAGGTTCTATTCATACTTTGCCTTCTTTTAAATTTAAAATTGCAGTAAGGAAATGGAAGGAATGAAATGCTTTATTCCTTGATATGAGCACAAACAACTGAGAAATCTTTTCAATTTCGTTTTTAAATCTGGGAAATTGCTTACTTCTTTTGTTGCAATATAGAATACACATTCTTTTCTTCAGAATTAGGGTTTTATTCGGTTACAAAATCTGCAATTTATTAAACTGCTCTGAAGTATAATTGGAAATACATATATAATCATATATATATATATATATATGCACAGGAATTCTGAATTCCCGTGCATATATATACATATATATATATATATATATCTGCACATAATGTCTGCATAAAAACTCTGTCATCTGAACAAATTCAAAATGTCTTTGAGATAAATTCGAATGCAGTTTATACTGGGCAAATGTTTTCTTTATTCTGAGTTTTGAAATTGCTATCCATAGGAATGAGGAAGGGATATTATTCCCTTGTCCTCCCCATGGGAAGGACGCGACCCTGTGAGAGGCTCGCGCCCTCCACAGGCCGCGGCCTGTGGAGGAGGCGCGAGCCCCTCACAGCCCGCCCCCTCCCCATGGGAGGGGCAAGGGCTTCCCCTGAGCCTTTTGTTGCTCAATGCCAGTAAGGAAACCCTGTAAAATGTCCTGTTCTGTGTGCACGGCCAGTGAATTCTTGAACAATTTAAAAGAACCAGAATTTCTTTCTTCAAATTACACACAGCTGTACATGAATTTTTACATACACACACACACACACATATATATATATGTATACATATACATTTGGCTGTATATACATACATATATATATATATATATATTTATATATATACATATATATATAGAGATATCCATGCATATATGTGCCAAAATACAAGTTGAAAACAGGAAAATCATTTCCAGAAAGTAGTATGAACTCTGTTAATTATACACAAATATCTCAGAATTGTTAAACCTGAAACAAGAATAGAAATGTTTTTGAGAAACCATGTAAACTGGAAAGCATCTTGATTACTTAAACATATACTTACTTACAGCAGAACAATCCTGAGTAAAGGAATACAACATCAAAATTTGAATGAAAGATTATCTTTCAAACCTCAGAATTTCTGAATAAATTGCACTGTTTCAGTATATTATTATTACTCTGTAACCTGTATTGAAATTGGGAATTAAACTGTCAGTCAGCCTGAGCTTGGAAAGAATAGAAATGCATACTGAAAACAGAAAACACTGTTCCTTCTTTCTATTAGTGCACTGAAAAGTATTAAGACATATATGTTCTTCTTTAAAACAGAGCCTTTATCCAAATCAAAAAGGGTTACTTACCAAAGAATAAATGACATCTTACTACTGAATTTACAAAGGATGTTCTGAAATTCATATTTGAAATTCTTTTAGAATTAATTGAATGATTGAAACATGTACGAAAATGCATAATTTTCTGCTTTGGTATTTATTCATACTTCACTATGGTAACTTCCGGGACAGGGTGCCGAAGGTGGGCCAACAGAGACGGTAGTATTACCTTTTCTAAACTACCATTTACTTGTATTATTTATGCTTGGCCAAGCACTGTACCATTGAAATAGATGGGTTGTTTTTTTTTAAAAGCCTAGAAACATATATGTATTTGAGTCTCTGCCACCTCCTGTTGCAAGAAATGTGTTTATTTCTCATGTTAGAAATGCATATAGGCATCAGGCACGCATCGAGAGTTCCCTCCTGTTTTACTGTTTCGGGTTGCTAGGCTCCTTTATGCAGGGCCGGGGATTCCTTCGAGTTAGGAAGGGACCCGGGGAAGTCATGGACTTCGTGGTTGGGCGGAAAAGGCGCCTGAATCACATTCTTGGCCCCAGCTCGCAAGAAGACCGAAGGTGTCACGGCGGTTGGTGGTTCCAAGTTTTATTTGCTATTGATGTACTTGTGTATTATTCAGAATTGGCTCGAGAAGCCCATTGTAAATATGTATTTGACATTCTTTGTTGAAACTTTGAAATAGAAGTATGATTTGAAAGTATCTAATGTAACATTGATTTGAGGAGTTAAAGTTTTTATAACTTAGCATAGAAAAGATGTTTCTATTAGAATTGTTGATTCTTCCAAGTGAGGTTGAATATATGTATATGAGAAAGTCATTTGAAATACTTATGTTTTGTATAATCTTGATACATTACATTGATGTTATTATTATATATATGAAATGCAATTTAAATTCTCTTTATTAAGATCATTTGGAAGTGTTATGAACAATGTTGACTTCTTGGAAACCTTTTTATAATGGTTTGAATAAATTTAGAATACTCTTAATTTCTCTTTAATACTGATTTAAATGGATTGAAAACACTCTTAATTTTTGAGCCACAAATAAATAAGCAACTAGGGATCTCAAGTACTTTCTAGATAAGAATACATATAACAATCAAAGTGTTTTGTGTTGTGTATGTGTGTTTCATATAGAAAAGAAACTAAACTAGTCAAAGTAATTTGTTTACTGAAATAAAAGGGCAAGGACAACATTCTTGATTTTAATGGTTGATGATTTAGATACTAAAAAAGTGAAGTGCAATTGAGAAAAGGAATCTAAAGCAAGGATGCCTCTATAGACATAATAGAATGCATACAATTTTAGTTGTGGCTTAAAGGATTATACACTTAAGATTTTGAGTTGGGGACATGATAAGTTATGAACTGATCTGAACATGGTCCCCAAATATGAAATTATATCCTCTTTGAGTTTAAGATGACCCAAGTACAAAATTCATTCCAATATCTTTCCAAGGTCTCTTCGGAATTGGTCATGGTTTATACAAGCCAAAATTTTGATTACAACTCTTTGTCACTTGACAAATCTTTCCATCTTCAACGTACTTTTTAAAATCACATCATTATATCTTTTTGGACAAGAATAGTGTTCACTTACCATTATCATTGTCTTCTATACTTTAGAAAGACGTTAAACAATTACTATGCTTCTTCTTAGTCAAAGTATCCCTCACCGAGCCTCTTAATACACAACTGATTACCCTTTAATAAATATGATTTTTTAATCAAATAATAAAGCAACTTTCTTTTATCGACACTTATTAGATTGCTACATGATATCTATGCTTAGGTGAAATTTAGATGAACTTTATATAATCTATTTAGTTCCTAAAATCTAACTACGTCTATTCTCATATTCTCTTCTTGAACTTTACTCTTTCTTCAAATAGGCACATTCACCTTGCAAAATAGTACTAACACCTTTGTCGTTTTGACATCTTTTTTCAATGATAGAAACTTGTCATTTTTAGGGCAGATCTCTCCTCTTTTTTAAGTAGGCATGCTTAGACTATTTAGTCTACAATATACTTTATCTAATCATACTCCACTCCTATCCTGGGAGGAGCAAACTCTCAAGATGATCTCATTTACTTGTGTATTCTTGTGTTGGGGTCTTAACTAATCCAACTCTAATACCATTATAAAACTATGAAAATTATAATATAAATAGAATCAAGCTCAAACTAATTTTTTTATTCAATAAAGGGTGATTATATTATGGAAATTAGGTGAAGGACATTAAACTCACAACATACTCCTATAAAGATAGCTCCAGACATGATAACAAGCTGATTTATTTGACACTTTTTGACAGCCAAATTGTTCACACACAACAATGGCATGACAAATATAGTATAATTATAAATTCAATTACATGGGTTCAAATGGGAGAAACAAAAAATAAAATATGTTAAAATCCTCATATAAACATGGAAAAAATTGCAAACATTATTTCATGCCAAATAGAGTGCATAGAAAGAGAAGAAAAGTTCAAACTTAAATGTGAAAACAAATATTCAAATTATAATGATTCCAATTACTCATGTTATTGTTTTCCTTGATTCCATTGAAGATGTGTTGAAGAAGAAGCCTTTTGTTTGCTTGTTTAATGGGAACAACACTATGGCTACTTGTATTTCCCCATCATTAGCACATAATCATGAAATGCTTTTTAATAAGCCTCCACTCACTTCTCCATGCTCCTTGTATGATGGAATATAATAGATAGAGGGATTAATTTCTCATCATTGTGTATTTTTTATTGTATTACATCATTTACTCTATCTATGGCTTGATAGAAATAACACATAGTGGATTTTTCTCCATCAACAATTCAAGCAATATATTTCCCAATAGATTATCCATTTACTCATTTCTCTCCCTCTTGAGAGATTACACAATTTTCTCTTCCTTTCTCTAACATGGAGAAGACTTATAGTCTTTCATATTACATGACACCTTTCAATGTGCCAATCATAACAAGTAGTCATCAACTACTTTCAAGACTCAAACATTTAGACCTTGTTTGACCACTATTTTTTTTAACATGCCAACATTTAGGCTTGCAAAACCTTTTGAACATATTTGTAACCTTTTTGAAACTAAATCCATCATTCCATCCACAATAAATCTGCATATAATCTTTCATGGATTGTCCATTCCACACTCTATTCCAACATGTTTTTTTTTTTTTTTTTTCTAGAATGACTCTCCACTACACAAATAGAACAAGGATGAAGATCCCAACACTTTTCTTGTTTAAGTCCTTCCTTGTGACAATGAGAACAATGCATACATTGCATTTCTTGAGCTTATTTATTCAAACCTGCCTCAGTAGGTGTTCTATTCAAAATATATAAATTGCAGTACAAATTGCTTCAGCCCAAAATTTAGCTTCTATATTTTTAGAGTGAAGCATGCATTTAGCCATTTCTATATTATAGTTCTATTTTTTTCTTTTTGCAACTCCGTTTTGTTGGGGTGAGTAGGAGACAAGTGAATCCTTCTTTATACCATGTTGTTTACAAAATCTAAGAAAGATTTGTTCATATATTCCATACCTCTATTTGTTCTTATTATCTTTAGAGATCTTCCACTTTGATTTTCAGTCAATGCCTTAAACTCTTTAAACATATCAAACACTTCATCCTTCTTTTTTAAAAAATATACCCAAATTCTTCTAGTATAGTCATCAATAAAGATGACGAAATACCTTGATCCTACAAGTGATGGTGCTTTAAAAGGACCCATTACATCACTATGAACCTGTTGGAGTAAATGGTTTTCACCATTTACCCACATAAGTTTACTTAGGCATGATTATGCATTTAATCTCCTGGGTGGTTTTTTCACGTGTGGGTAGTTTTCCCACTGGTCACATAATTTCTTTCCTTTAAAAGGTTGTATCATATGTAATTTATCTATCTCATTTTATTCACTCATTTTTATGGTGAAATGGCCTTGTGTTGCCTCTCTCATTTTTCATGAAGGTTATTTTTTGTAGCTGGTGCTCCTGGGAGGTGGATGACACCAACATGGTATCAGAGCTTGCTATTTGCAACTCCTTCCTTAATAGTTTTCATTGAGTGCTTGAGATTGCTTATTTTTTTGACATTTGAAAATTTTCAAATTTCAAAATTGCCTTGTTTGCTTGTGATCATCACATTGTGATTTGTCATTCTGGTGTGATTTTCTCCCTTTGTGAAGTGTGATTTTAAGGAAAAAGAGGCATTTTTTTTAAGGGCCCAATTATTAAATTTACCTATTGCTAGAAAATATTGGGAGTAATTGAGGCATTATTTTCATGGGGGCGACAAATTACATTGAAGCATCGTTTTGTTTGCAGAGCAAGCCGAGACACTGCGTTTATTTTGCATGCCATTTGATTTCTATAACCAACGTTTGTTGAGATGGTACGATTTTGTGGCAAAAGGGCACGTTGTTGTTGAAGGAGTGAGGAATTTGTGGCACTCTAATGCCTTTGGTAGGCCGCGCCTTGATTAGAAGGGTCTGATTTCCCTTTTCCAAGCTGCTCTTTGCTCAGTTGGCCACGCGAAACCTTAAAAGGGTGTTATTAATTTGGTGAGGATTTGATTTTCTCTTCCATCTTGCTCAGTTATCTCATTCTTAGAGTTGGATTCCCTAGAACGAACTTAGGAACAATCCATAAGCTACTCCCCTAAAAAGAATTGTCATTTTTTCTGCTCCAAGGAGGCACATTTTTCTTTTTGTTGGTGCAATTCTGTGTGGGAATTGTGATTTATTGTAGGGTAGATCGTGGAGTTTTTTTTGAGGCAGACTATGCATTGAAACCTGATTTATCTACAAGAGGAAGGTTTTTTCCTTTGAAAAATCGTGAAGAACCATCTGCAACCCACATTTTTTTCCTGTTTGAGGTGCAATTTTTTGTTGAGAAAGGCACAAGATCTTTGAAACCTAAGAGGAGGGCTCTATTTTTTCAGTTTGGAGAGACTTGTACTTTTTTTTGAAGAGGCGTTTTGAATAGAGAAGCCTTTTTTTTGTTGTAGAAGCACATTTTTTATAGAAGGGGCAATTGTAAGGTAGGTCGATTGATTATTGCAATCAATGGAAATTTATTTCCTGGAGGCCTCGTTTTCTTCATTGTAAGCCATTCATTTTTTCAAACTTCATATTTTATAAAGTATGCAGTGAAATATTTAGGGTTTCCAATTTTTTTTGTGGTTATTACTTGTTGGGCGTGAAAAATAATTCACCTTCTTTTCAACTTGGTTGCAAACTATAATCCCACATTGGCTACGTGTGGATTCATTTAGCCATTTAAATACCCTCTCTTTTGCTTTTATGGTGTGAGAAAATGCTCATGTGGTCTTTCATTGGCACTTTGAGAGGTGTGGTGATTAGTGTTTTGTGCTCGATGGAGTTGCTTGGTGAGTTGATTTGAGATCTGGCTTGGTGATTTGGCACGAGAATTTGCCACAAAATGCTCAGTAAGGTGTTTATTTTTTTTGCATTGGGTGATCCCATAAAAGTGGTTTACAATTTTGGCCAAACTAGACACTGAAATTATTATTTTTAACTAAATCTTCACATTCGGGCACCTATAGCGGCTAAATTGTGAGGAATTTGAAGATGGTGTAAACTAGAGTCTCATCAAATTTTGTCCAGGATTCTAAAAATATTTTCTTCAAAATTTTGGAATTGAATTTCACTTCTTTTTCAATATCCCGAAAATTGATTTTTTTGAAAAACAACATTTTTAAAAGTGGCCTTTAGTATAACACATAAATTTTTCCATGGGATAAAATTCTAATTCTTCAAATTTAGATTTGTAACTCTATATCTTGTGCTTCCACTTGGTTAGATGGTTTTTTATTGAATATTTTTTCCTTAATAAAGTTTCAAAGTCAAATGAATTACAATTCAGACATATCGAACCATATAATATAACTTTTTTTGTGTATGTCAAAATTTAATTTAATTTTTTTGTTGGATCAAGGACTTCAATATTTGATGCACTCATATTTTTCAATTTTTTTTTGATAATCTTCTATTTTTCCACATGTGAAGAACAAAGAAATTCATTTTCGATGAAAAACCTATGTTTAATAAAACTTAAAAAACAAATACATAACAAAACCAAAACATATTAAAATTATATTCATTGGATAGCTTGTTCTGAGGAATACCATAATCATTTGAAATAAATTTTAAATGAATTCATTCGATCCCCCAAAAGCTAAATCAAAGTGATTTTTATCAGCATTTTGATAGATGTAAAGAGACAGATTTATAGGTATGGTTTAAAACTAGCGAGTTCTATCCAAGGGGTTTTGATCTAAGGTGATTTGATCAAACCCTCTTCAATTGGAATCCTTAAAATGGAACTTTTAAGGCTTAAATCATATATTTTCTAAAATATGTGATTTCAACTAAAATTATTCCTCTCGGAGATTGTAAACCACTATTATGACACCCCATATTGCTTGTTGAAGTATTTTGAGAAGGCTTCATTTATAGTATTTGGGAGTTTCTAATTGTTGTTGAATGTTAATGTCCTTGTATTCTTGGAGATTTGTCATAGTTGATTATGGGGTTTTCATTTCATACTGTCGTGATTATGTTGAAAAGGGGAAACTATAAACAATGGAGAGATGGTATCATAAAACATCTTAGATGGCTTCATTTGTTGCCATATTTATATAATTTTATTCCCCTTCCTGGTACTGATAGTAAGAAATTTGCATGAAATTGCAAAAGGGATCATGTCCTAGGAGTTATTGTAATGCATATTGATGATGCCACTTTGAATTCTATTGATCATTTTGAGTTTCCTCATATTCTTTAGACTAAAATTTGGGAAATACATGGAGATCTTGATACTCAGCTATTCCCAGATGATCATGTTTCATATTGTCTTGTGCCCCTTCATTTTGCAGACAGGATAGCCTATGATCACATTGCTATGTACGAGTTTGAAATTTTGGAATACTTTGAGTCTTCATATGAGGATGACGAGGGTTCTTCAAATGCTCCTTCTTCTCCATCAGGGATAGTTGATGTACCTTCACCTTCATTGATTCATTGTGTAGAGTCATTGATTGAGCCTCCTATCATTCTTGTTTAGTAGGACCATTCATCTTGTGTTGATGATTCACTGAGCATGTCCAATGATTCATTACAACAAGTATTTCATTGTCTTCCTAATTGGGATTTGTATTTTCCGTACATTGGTTCATTGTTTGTGGAATCTCACATTTTTGACTTGGAAGACACATTTGAGGGTATATCCCTCCTATTTGATGATAGTTGTGGTACAACTGTTGTCACTCCATCTCAGTCTCTGGAGAATGTTTAGCATAATTTTCAAGTGGTACTTTGTTTGTCACCTTCTATTGTGATTGGCCATGTTCTTGATTGGTTCGTGGCATCATCTTCCAAGGTTTTGGTGACACATAAGCATATTTCAGAGACATAATCATACATCTTCATGCTTCCTTCTTTCAATTCCTATCCAAAATGGGAATCATACTTGCATTTGTACTTGACTTTGTTTCTTCTAAAAGGGAGACAAGTTGTTTGTCGACATTGGATTATGTTTTTTCTCCAGGCACTTACCATTTTTGCAGGTGATTATGCATTGTGGGGGGGCTATATAGTCTCTCTCTTTCCCTCTTATGGGGGGTATTGGTTTTATATACATGATGTATGTAGTCCTTGGGGGGTGTGATTGAGTCCCCCATCCATGCATCGTTTTGGTTTCTTTTCTCTCTTTTGGAGAGGGGTTTTTTCCCACTGGGTTATTCTCCTTTTCTCTGGTTGTGAGAGATCACATTGTAAATGGGTACCTAACATGGTTGTGTAGCCATGACCCATATTGCATCTTCATTTTGCATAATAATTCTCCCTAAGTTACACTTAAGGAGAGGTATTGGAATAAATGGTTTTTACCATTTACTCGCTTAAGTTTACTTAGGCATGATTATGCATTTAATCTCTCAGGTGATTTTTTCTCATGTGAGTAGTTTCCCACCCGTCACATAATTTCTTACCTTTAAAAGGCTGTATCATATGCAATTTTATCTATCTCATTTTATTCACTCATTTTTATGGTGAAATGGCCTTGTGTTGACTCTCTCATTTTCCATGAAGGTTATTTTTTGTAGATGGTGCGCTTGGGAGGTGGATGACACCAACAAAACCAAATGTAAAGGAGTTTTTGCTCTCCGTGATTTACCTTGTGGGAAACTTTCCACATGTTACTTTCCCATAGCACATCCTTCACACATCTTGTGACTTGATGAGATTTTTGGAAGCCCATGCACCATATATAGTTTCTCCATAAGCTTGAGGCTTTGATAATTGACACGTACCATATGCTCATGCCATAACCTACTAATACCATCATATTTGGAAATAGCACACATATTCTCATTTCCATATTTAGAAGTAAATTCTTGGAATTTATATAATCCATTCTCCATTTTACCAATTGCAGTCACTTTGTAGTTATTACTCACATCCTTGATTAAACATTTGTCATTGTAGAATTCTATTTTATACCCTTAATTAGAAATGTGAGATACAAAAAGAAGATTTGTCTTCAACTCTGGAACTAACTTCACATTTTTTAACACACCATTATCAACTTGAACATTTCTAGTTCCTTTAACTTCCAAAGCACTAGTTATTATTTCCTAAATATATTTTCTCTATAGTGCTATCATTCCTTAGTGATTCAAATTATTCTTTATTGTAACACATGTGTTGCGTGGCACCAAAATCAATAACCCAATCATCCTTATAACAATTATTTGCTTTAAGTGTAATACAAAGAGCATTACTTTTAGAATCAAAAGATTTTGTAAACTTATTTGTCTTCCTTTTTGTATCTTTAATCCTCTTATAAAATTCATTTTCTTTGTGACCCAACTTACCACAATAATTACATTGCCATTAGCTTTTATTATAATGTTTTAATGGAGTGTATCTATTTTCATACTTACAATTTTTCTCTCTTGAATGATTTTCTTGTCTATTTTTATAATTTTGTTTCCCTTTAATTATGAAAGCTTCATCACGAAATGACTCCCTTTATTTGATTCAATGTTTTTCTTCTTGCACTAACTTAGCACATAACTCTTATACTTTATATTTTTTAATTTATCAGCAATATCTAGCCCTCTTATAAATGACAGATAAGATCCTGGAAGACTTTGTTAAATTATTTGCACAAAATCTTTATCATCTATATCCTTTCCGAGAGAAGAAAGTTCATTTTTCTTTTCCTTTAATTTGCTTAGATGAGGGAATAGCTTTTGTGAATTTGATAATTTCATGTTGTATAATTCTCTTGTGAGAGTTAGAGTCCATACATCACCTGAATTTTCATATGTACTTTTCAAAATATCCCACACTTTTATTGCACTTCTCTCATTGCGAACTTCTAGAAAATATTTTTTTGAAAGTGTAAGCTTGATTAATGTTTTTGGCTTTTGATCTCTTTTATCCCAATCTTCTTAAACTTTTCCAGTACTTGCTGGTCTTTTTTCGCTACCGTTAACAATTTCATAGCAATTTTGAAGCGTTAGAAGAATAATTTTTTCCATCCAATCATAATAATTTTTTCCATTTAGTTTAATTGTAGGTAAAGGAATACCAATGTAATCCATTATATTAAATTCCATCTTTTTGCTCGATGAGAATTAAAAATCATAAATCTCTCACCAATTTTTTATTGATTTGATTCTCTTATTTGTTACAATATTGATCACTTCTTTTGCCACAAGAAACATGATTCTCAAAATCAAATGACAACTTGCATATAATTCACAACCAACACTCCAAAACCCACAGATCATAGCCCAAGATTTATAAGGGCTCTAATACCATATTGAATAAAATAAATTATTTAAGATAAAATGAATAAGAATGCAACAAATAATAAACACTTAAATATATTATCAAATAACCAAATTACAAAACAGCTTAATGATTTCTTGATGATTACAATGGCAAAGATGTTGTTGTATTTATAGACTCATAGGAATCTCTAGAATATCCTAGAAAAGACTAAGAGAAGTCTCAAAAAAGAGAATTCTAGAAGAATATGGATGTTTCTATATTTTGGGATATTGGATAAATATTATCTTTATCACTAATGCTTTTTTATATACATTCCACAAATAAACATTATCTCCAAAGAAGGCACACAACAAGCATGATGGTGCATGGCGGTGAAAGCACATCCAACGTGATGGTGAAGCTCATGCATCAATTCCCAACTACATTAGGAGCAATTTCTATTTTATTACGAACCAATACTTTTCGATACATAATTATCAATATCCACATAAAATTGAGCATGGTGTAGCTTGAGGAATTGGCATAGTTTTGTAAATTTTAATGAACTGCAAACTCTTTCACTTTAACAAAACCTTCTAATATTTGACTTAATGCCACATAGGGAAAAAGTTGACGATCAGCGGGGTGAAAATCACTTTTGCTATGAGAAGATCGTACAAGATTATTATATGAATGAGATTTCATGAGAGGGTGGTCGGTTGAATAAAGAGTTATCTCAGTCAACTGTTCCATAAGAAAATGTTACCTGAAGGTTCCTTAAGCTTTTTCTAACAATTGCAACTTGTGTCCGTCCTGTTATCCTTCCGTCCATGTGATTTGACATCTTCTGTCGTGCAATTCCCATGACTGGTCTTGCACCCATGCTTGGCGCATAGGCCAGCCATACTGGGGGGCTATGTGCCCTTAAACCTGTTTGTACGCCTTGCTGCCTTTGCAACATGCTTCCGAGTTTGGTTTATGCATTGAAATTTAATGATTGCATTCTATAAACTGCATTCAATAATGTATAAATATATAAGGAATGAATAATTTCTTTTATAAGGATATTTAGGATTTTTAGCCAACTATTTTAACCCTTACTCAAGTTAAGGAAAATCGCATTCTCCAGCGATTCAATTATTATAAGTTGTGTGCTCCCTTGCAATGACTAAATGTTAAATGTCATGTATAGTGAGGTGTTCTGGGTCCCGCAACATGCTCCAATATTAGGCCTAAGAGTCACTTTGGAAGGCGTTTAATATTTGTGTCAGCAAGCTTTGAAAGTGCCTCGGCATCGTGAGACATGCTTAGTAAAAGAGTAATTGTCTTCTCCTACGCATTTGCCATCGTTGTCATGCGCTTTTCAATCTACCGATAAATTGGAAATCTTCATTTTGTGGTGATGCACATTTGATGGTATTCATGAGTTCTATTTTAGGGTAATGCGTTTCCTGGTTAAAACTTTCTGGTCGTGTCAGCATAAATGTTTAAATATTTATTATGCAAGGTGTGACTCGTAATTCGGTAATAGTCTTATCATTTGAACTCTCTTTATGATCGCCCATTTAGCTATTTTAAGACTTTCGTGGTCTTGTCCTGAAAACACAATCTTCTTTTAATCAGTGGAGAATTTGATATTTAATAGTTGTTGAGATATATATATATATATATATTATATCACATTTGGATAAAAATTATATTATAAATTGCATTTTGTTGGTTATATATATAAATTTATTTTGGTTATAATGAAAGATTGATTCTCCTATTTGTGATAGATTAAATAATAAGTGGAGGAATAAGAAATGTCATTTAATAAAAGTTTCTATTTGAATAATTATTATTAAAAAGAATATCTAAATTGTTATAGGAAAAAAAGAATTGTGTAAGTAATTAAGTGGTTTGATTTGTTTTGTAAGTAGAAAGGTCATTCAATTTAAATGATTCAGAGTAAATAGTAAATGATTCGGTTTACTCTTGTAACTAACTAGCAAATAAATGTTTCTTATCCTTGTAATTATTTAATAGTTAGCAAAATTATTATGTGAATTAATTAATTAGGTTATTGTTACTATTGCTATTTTCAAATATAATTATTTGGGGTAAATGATCTTTAAATTAAACTATGGGGGGTTATGTGGGAATGAGTGATTGGAATAACACCATATTATTAGGAATACCTATTTAGATTATTGTGCCTTGATTGATGGATTAAGTGCTTATGGAATTATTGGAAGTGGACGTCGTCTGTGTGAAGTATGTTGAGAAGTGGTTTGGCAATGTCCAGGGTTATGTGCCTTATGTGAAAAGTAAACTCTAAGGATGTTGCTCTTGTTATGTATGGATCCTTGTGATATGGTAATGATACTATATTGAAGGGTTTTCTAGTTGCAAGTAGGGGGAGTGGCTCTCGATGGGGGCTGGGGTCTAGTGAGAGACTGCCAGGACAACCCATGCTTGGACCATGTGATGACACTCCTCCCTATTGCAGTCTAGCACTCCCTAGTTGTGTTTCCTCCTTTTGTGGATGTGCCTCTAGTATTGACGTGGGTGTTGTTGGCAGTGTTTTGTAGGGATCATGTATAATCCCTTGTTTATGTCAGCCTGTTGCTCTCCTGATTTCCTGTTGGATGTGGGACCTTGTGTTATCTCCTAGCACAGGGGGTGGACCTTAGGGTTCCACATGGTTGGGAGGTTGGTGCTTTTTCTCCATTGGGTATTCTTGCTGCATGTTCGTGAGTGTGATGATTGTTCTTTGTGTTGTGGACTCCAGTTCTTGTTCCAGTTCAAGAAGGCAACCTTTCATGTATTTGTATATTGGATTGTATTCTCGTTGTATCTTTTCATGTAATTTGATGTAATATTCCCACATGTACTTTGGGAAGCATTGTTGTAATTATTATAGTGATGTAAAAATTATCGATATCTTCTTGTGAAAAGTATTGTAAAGAAATGCATCTTTCATATGATAGTTGGCTAGGAAAATGATCTTTAATGATTGATTATTAGTTGTTACATTATGGCAGTAAGTAATGCAGAATCATTTGATGTGGTGATTTAAAATGAACCTTACAGGTTAGATCAATCGTGTTATCTTAGTAGTTGATGAAATATTTCTAGTATTCTTGATTGTTAGTTTGTGAGTAGCGCAGTGGGGGACCTTAGAGGACCTAGGGTTAGTTTATTATATTATGTTATGTTATGCATTATAATGTTATTTGTTGTTAAAAAAAAATTGTTTCGTTAATTTGGCTTAGTTTGTGTTGTCATTTGGGCTTCCTTGGCGGGAGTGTTACAATAAGCACATAATCACATTTAGTGCATGTTTGGGGGTTAGGATTTGAAACATATAATTTAGTGCAAGATTCTCTTAACTTTTTTAACATGATTAGATGAACAAAGAAATAGTGTGTATTATAAATACACTAACATAAAGCAAATGAGATCAAAATTACTTGAATTATTTAGGCCACATATATGCAGTGCTAAGGCATATGCCATGAATAACTTGGGGAGAGTTCCCATCCATAGAATAGAAACACATTGTTGTTGAATATAATTATTGACCCCAAAAATTGTGGCATTTTTCTTTTGATTAACCATTGATAACATTCCCCATGTAAGATAGTTATTAAGAGGTTACAAGTTAGTCTCAAACTCAAGATACAACCACCACCACAACTCCTACTCCCCTTGAGATGAAAATACATCCATTGGTGTAAATGTAAACAATATAGGGCATATTATGTTTAATAGAAGTACCAGAGAACAATGGGAAGCATAACATTGTTAATCAGCTTAAGATGGATAGATTGCAGTAGTACAGGGTGGTCTTGAATCAAGAAATGAAATTACATAAGAGGAGAGTTCTATGTTCCACCAAGTCTCCGGGATGGGGGAATGTGGGGACAAGGAGACACATTTCGAGGACGGATATTTTTAGGCCATTTTTTGGGATGGCAAAGGGGGAAACCATATAAAAATATATAAAATTTTAAAAGTATGGGGAAGTTTCAAATATTCATATGGTAACATTGATAAGGCCTTCATCATATTGACATATACATTATAGAATCCTTAAAACATGACAATAGAGTTCACATGAGAGTTGAAAAATTAGTATTTAATTGACTCGATAATTCATTGTCAATGTGCATGATATAAAATTATAAAAAACTAAAAAGTAATTGATAGGCTATCGTTAGGTCCCATTACTTTAGAATATAATATTCAATTTGTCAACCAGGTAGTGTTCAAGGAAGTCTGCAATAGAAGAGGTCCGGAGTATCTCCCTCAGGTTTTCTAACTTTTAAGAAAAACTTAAGATTAATTGTAACTTCAAACTGTTTAACTATCAAACTGTAAAGTAATATATTCCTAAGAAAACAGAAAATGCTTGAACTGTAGGCATAAGTATACTAATTTTAAAAAAAAACATAATAACTAAATTAAAAAGCATAAAAACAACTAAACTAAGAAGCTGAAAAATTATAAGAGCAGAAAAACTTATAGCAATCCATAAAACAAATTTCCTTAACAGTAAAAAATTCTAACTGTAAATAACAGAGACTACGGACGTGAAAAGATAACAAATACTTCAGAGCTAAAATTTCATAATAGTAAATTTAAATAACTCTCTACATAACAACAATATAATAAAAGAGAACACGTATCTACTCCCGTCGAGTGGCTAGCTCATGGGACAACACATTCATTCTCAGCTCACATCCACAGCTATTTCAGAAACACTTCTATCAATCATAGTTATCATCCATAACTGATAACTCAGAATTTCAGATAACAATCTCTTTATTCATAAACCTTGGAAACATTCTGACAGTATAACATTACTTTTCACTATATATCTCTTACTCCAAAGACCGTATCTTTTATAGAGAAACTGTAACTACATGCTATATTTCAAATGGTATGGATAACCATTGAAAATATATAAACAGATCTACGTATAACTCGTATATCTTTAATCCTATTACACAACATTTAAGAGGCTCAAGTCGAGCCATAAAGTCTTTAATTTAAAAGATAACAAAAATAACAACTTTAAGAACAACATCTTTAGTCCATCATCCTGAAGTTCCGGAGCATATTTCCAGCATATATCTCTAACTGTTCTGGAGCACGTGCCAGCTAGATGCTTCAATCTGTAACTTTGATTGACCGATTATTATCTACAAAACACTTAAAACAACCCATTAAATCTGTATTGGCAAATTACTTTAAGAAATCAAAAGAAATAAAGTTTATACAAGTTCTTACTAAAATTAAGCAATTATTTCTCCTAAAATTTAATTAATTGGCAGAGGATAGAGATTGCATGCATGAACCAGGTCTTTATGGTATTATTATGATGAGCTTATTTTTACCTCATCATTTCCTCCCCTTCCTAGTTCTTGGCAGGTCCTCTTGTCCCCTTATTATAATTCTGACCTCTACTCCCTTCTTCATATTTTGCACTGATATCATACGAATATTTTGCTGTGACATCAAAGTTTATAGGGGAATTGTGGAAACCTCCATGAAAAGCAATTCCACGTTTCCATTCATTGAAAATTTTGTCATGTCTTGATCTGTATTAATATGGAAAGCACGGGCTAGATATAGTAGTAAAGGAGGTCTATACCTCATTCCTATCCAATTTGTTCTGAGATCTCCTAAAATTTTGGCCAAGGCACCTGCTCTTCTGAAGGACCATCTAAGACCAAGAGGAGAGATCACTTCTCTTTTCTTTAGATATATAGGCAATGGAGTGTATCTCTCTTCACATGCATGCCAAGCCTTGCCAACCAATTTTTTCCCCTGTTCTATGAAATGATTATAGCAGACTCGAAGGCTGTCATCATACCTTTCTTTCATTTTCTCATCCAGCAAAAGAGCTACAAATGTCTTTTTAAAAGCTGTTGGTCTACTATTTAGAGATCTCATTTGAAGTCCTATACTTTTCTCTCCTTGAACATATTCTTTATTACGTTCTTGCCAATGAATTTGATTCCACATAGTAGACAATAGAGATCTTAATTGTACTTCCCCCACAAAAATACTAACAAAGAAATCAGTATGCTTCTCTAACAAAAGATCATGGGTAATGAATTCACAGAGCATATCTTGCTCTTCAGGCTTTGAGTCTACAAATATTTTAACAAATTCTTTATCATTAGGTTCATAAGGCTGATCATTGTAAATTCTAAGCAATTTCCATCTAAAACATTATTCATTCAAAAACATGGAATACAATTTGGATGGCCTTCTATAGGATATAAGAAATTCAGTTATTTGACATGCATCTTGTTTCCCCTTATAAGCTTTATGAAATGCTTCTCTTAATAAGACCATTTCCATTCTCAATCTGTTATTCTCAACTTGTGCATTTCTGAGGAAATAGCACCATTCCATCCATTTCATTAATAATGGAGGAAAACGGAATTTGGAACCATTCAGTTACCGTTGGCTTGGTTTGAACTTCTCTGGATTCCATCTTTGGTTTACTTGTGCTTTCCTGCAAGTCCTGCTCTAATTCTACAATATTACTAAGAGAAGTATTTAATTCTTCTTTCTGTCTTTTCTTTTCCTCTTCAAAGGCTGAAAACATGAGCATAAAATTTCCTTTTAAATTCTGAATTTCTTTATTTAATCCATCCATGTGTATCCTATTTTCCTTATCACAATTCTGAATTCGTATTTGCAGCTCACTAATAGATGTATCTTTTCCCTGTATTTCCAACTTTAAATCCTGAATTTCTTGATTCCTTTCATTTATTACAATATTATACACCATTATTTCCTCTTGTTGTAATTTCACCTTTTCCTTATTTTCATGCAGTTGATTTCTTAACTCTTCCATCTCTAATTTCAATTTTTCCAATTCTATGTTAATATTTTATGTTTCAACAATTTCAACAGCTCTATTAATAACTGGAGACAATTTCCCTAACATACTGTCATCAATCTCCATAGGAAGTGGAGATTGTCCCCTTCCTATTTCCTGATTTTCCTGTTCTACAGCTTCTTCTTCATACACCAAGTGAGAATGTACTTCTTCAACAGATATTTATTTTTCTGAGGATTGGTGAATTGACTCCTCAGTTTCCAAATTTCTCTTTTGCTTTTTAGCTTTTGACCTATTCTCTTTACTCTATGCTGGGGTTTTTGCAGATCCAGAGGATAATCTTTTACTCCTCCTTAAGGAGGAGTATCCTGATAATTTAAAATAGTTGGATCATTAAGAAGAATAGTTCTTCTTTTCCTCTTCTTAACAGGGTGAGTATCCACATTTGGACTCATTATCTCTACATCTTCTATTTGGGCCGAAGTTTCAAACTCATCATTTCTAAATTCTGGCACTTCCTCACCAATTATGGTGGGAATTTGGGGTTCAGGAGCCTTGGGGTCTCCGGGGGAAGTTGCTCCGGAAGGTGAAGCAACTTTTTTTGAAGATTCTCCTAATTTTATCTTCCTTCCTGATGTAGGCATATCAAACTTTCCCAAAAAAATTTCCCATTTGCTTTTAGGTTTCTTACGGAAATGATATTTACAAATCAATTGAATTAACCCATGGTGTTTTAATGGCCCTGAACCAGTTTTGTATCTCTCTATTGAAGAATTAATAGAATCATTCAAGAAATGAGGCAAATTAACCCTTAGAGCAGGGTTTTCCTTCCCATGCCACAAATGTGTTAATATGCGGAATGTTGGTCCTACCACAGTGGTAAGTTGACCTTCACAAGTAAAATATCTAATGATCCATGCAACAGAAGTACCCCAGGGTTCTAAGATAGAAGCTTGCTGAAACCCCTTATTTTCTCCCCTAGTACTGACAACTATCATGGGTTGAGGATCTCCCTGTCTAAGGAATAATTCTAATAATTTTTGATATGGAATTTGTGTGGTTTCAGATATTTTAATACCAGAATCTTCTAACCCTGAAATAGAAGAGATAATTTTTGAACTCACCTTGAAACACTTCCCATGCAGAATCACCTGTCCGTTAGAGTAGTTTTCTGCAAATGCATTCACCAGCTTTTCATTATACCCTTCAAATTTCCTGACAAAATCCAACCAACCCACTTCCTCAAATAGCCAAGAGATATTACTTAACCCCAACAACTTTTTTGCAGAAGCTAGCTCAGATTTCTTCTCTGTACCACCCATTTTTTCTCTCTCTCTCTTGCTTACCACCCTGCTGAAAAATTCAATAATGCCAAGAACTTGTGCACTAATATTTTTGAAAATATGATCAGACTGTAATCATTTACTCTACTCTTGCTCGAAGCTTGTTGTGTAATAATTTCAATTTGCATGAAGGGCTGCAAAAAGAGTGGCGTACTTAACAATTAATCACCAAGTGGCACAATTTACTAAATTGGGAAAGGAAACTCTTGCCAATCAATCATAGTTTATTCAAAAATAACTACTTATTTAAAGCAAAAATTTGTACTTACTTTCATTCCATGATCGCTTGAAGATCTTATACCTTTACCAATTTGACAGGATGATGCAAGGGTATTGGCTAAGGTGACAGTATAATTATTATGACATTAATGAAGAGGCTCATGGATGACGAAGTCATTAATGAAGACAGGCTATTATGGCGGCTTTTATTTATAATGGAAGAAGAAGGCGCATGTACCAATGTACGATAATCAAAGCATTGAAAAAGATTTGAATTTTTTTCCAGAAAGGAGTTGGCGAAATGAAAATTAATAAATTCTGGAGCACACGTAAAGCATGCATTTGGACAAAGAAAGTGGTTAAAGTTCTGGAGCACGCGTAAGGCATGCATTAGGAACTGGAAAAATGGATAAGTTTTAGAGCATCGCTAAAAGATGCAACCAAAACGGTGATCGAATGAAAGTTCTGAAGCATCGTCGAAAGATGCAGCCAGAGCGAGCAACAAAATGAAAGCTCTAGAGATCGTCGAGAAGATGTAGCCATGACGATGAAAGTTCTATAGCATCGAAAAGATGTAGCAGGCGTGACGAGATGAAAGTTCTGAGCATCGTCGAAAGATGCATCGAAGAGCAACGAGATGAAAGTTTTGAGCATTGTCGAAGCATCGGTCAAATGAAAGAGAAACATCAGCGAAGATCCGTGAGAGCAACAATGAGATAGAAAGTGCCGTGTCGTCGAAATATCGCGATAGAATGACGGATGAAGTTTGAACGTAATTCGAAGATGCGGTGAACAGCAGCCGAGATGAAAGTTTTAAGAACATCGTCGAAGATATAAGCTGTGACGGCCGCAGGATGAAGGTTACGAAGCATTGTCAAAAGATCGTGAGAGACGACCTACCAAAGGAATGAAAGCATCGTCAAAAGATCAAGCTGGATTCGTCAACGAGATGAAAGTTCAAGCATCACGAAAGATGTAGTCGGATGAAAGTTCTAGAGCATCGTCGAAAGATGCAGCCAGAGTAGCCACGAGATGAAAGTTTTGGAGCATCATCGAAAGATGCAACCGGAGTAGCGACAAGATGAAAGTTTTGGAACATCGTCAAAAGATGCAGCCGGCAGCAACTGGAGAGAAGAAGATAACGAACACCACTAACTCAAACTTCAATTGTTAAATCATTCCACAGGAACATCCGTCCAACATGGTAGGCTAAAAAGCGAGTTTCAGAGCATCGATGTTCAGACCGTCAAGTTCAAGAGCACTAGCCAGCTGAATGATCAAGTTCCGGAGCATATTTGAATGGTGTTGTGGAAGTTGTTATTCCTTTATGAGAAGTCCTGCAAAATTAAAATACGTGTTAAGTGCAAAAATTTATGAAAAATACTTTGAAAATAAATTAAGTACACATGTCTTTTTATTACAAATTTTTCATCCATTTTCAAAATTTATTTATTTATTTATTTTAGATAACAAAAAGTTAAATCAAATAGACTTTGCCTTGGCATAGTCAATGCATTGGATCTCTCCTTGAATTTCTACCAGCTTTGTAAATTCTTCTCTATTAACTAGTTTATGGTAAATACGTAGGCGATGACCATTAACTAAGAGAGTTCGTAAATCACCATCAATTGGTTTTAACTGAATTGTTCCATTCGAGTAAACCTCATAGATTTCATATGGCCCCAGCCAATGAGTTTTTAGTTTTCCTTTATGGTCTTTATATCTTGAATCGAATAGCAAAGCCCAGTCACCATTATGAAATTCTCTCTCTTTAATATATTTGTCATGCCAAACTTTTCGTTGATGTTGAACCAATTTTGTTTGATTAACAGCATCCAGACGAAGCTCATCCAACTCATTTAACTGTAAAACTCGTTCTATTTGAGCTCATTTCAAATCTAGACCCAATTCCATAGCTGTTTGTAGGGTCTGAAGTTCAAATTCAATGGGAAGAAGAGGCTTCTTTCCAAAAACAATCTCATAGGGATTGAATCCAGTTGTAGATTTCCATGTTGTATTATACGCCCAAACGGCTTCAGGCAATTTCCTGGCCCAATCTTTCCTTCCTCAAGAGACAGTTTTTGTCAGTATGTTTTCTAACTCCCTATTAGTGACCTCTACTTGACCATTTGCTTGAGGGTGATAGGGGGATGACTTCTTATGGCTCACCTAAAAATGGTTCGTAAATGCTAAGAGAAATTTGGACATAAATTGGGGTCCCTGATCTGTAACAATGGTTCGAGGGGCTCCAAATCGAAGAAAAAATTTATTATAGAGAAAATCAGCAACTTGCTCTTCTCTAGCAACTCGTAAAGCTTGAACTTCAGCCCATTTTGTCAGATAATCAGTAAAAACTAATATATATTATTTCCCTTGTGAGGAAGGTTCTATGGGGCCGATAAAATCTAACCCCCATTTTTCGAATGGTTCCAAAGTTATCTGAGGCTGCAAAGGAATTTTTGTCGAAGCAATTAGTCTTCCTACTCTTTGACATTCATCACAATGACGAACATAATTTTTAACATCTTTATGCATTGAAGGCCAATAATATCCAGTGCCTAAAATTTTATGGGAAGTTCTTTTCGCAGAATAATGACCCCCTAAAGGATCATCGTGACAGGCCCTCAGGTTACTATAAGTTTCATCAGCCCTGACACATCTTCTCAAAACCATATCAGGTCCACAACGAAATAAAATCCCATTAATCCATTTAAATGGTGCACACACTCGAATAAGTCGCTTCCTTTGTCTTAAGGTAAATTCATGAGGTACTTCAGAAGTGGCTAAATAGTTGGCAATATCAGCAAACCAAGGAACCTTTATAGAGATAGCAAACAAATTTTCGTCAGGGAACTCATCTTGTACAGGTGCTCAATCACCCTCTTCTTGTTTAATTTGAGATAAAAAGTCTGCCACCTCATTAAATTTCCCTAGCTTGTCAAGTATTGTCACATTGAACTCCTGAAGAAGTAGTAACCATCTCATTATTTGACCATTAACTACAGGTTTCTTCATTAAATACTTTACAGCTGAGTGATTTGTATAAACTGTAACTTTATATCCTGTACTATAATGACGAAACTTTTTAATGGCATGAACCACTACTAAGAATTCTTTTTTGTTGTCGTGTAATTTCTCTCAATAGATGGGTGATCCCACAATAGTGGTTTACACTTTTTGGCCTAACTAGACACTGATATTTTTTTTTAACACAATCTCCACATTCGGGAACCTATAGCGATTGAACCGTAAGGAATTTGAAGATGATGTAAACTAGAGTCTTGTCATATTTTTCTGTAGATTCTAAAAATATTTTTTTCAATTTTTTTGGAATCAGATTGCACTTCTTTTTCCATCTCCCACAAAATTGGTTTTTTCAAAAACAGCATTTTTAAAAGTGGCCTTACCGTATAACGCATAACTTTTTTTCCATGAAGGATAAAATTCCAATTCTTTCAAATTTAGATTTATAACTCCGATATCTAGTGCTTCCACTTGGTTAGATAGTTTTTATTGAATATTTTTTCTTTAATCAAGTTTTGAAGTCAATCAAATGACAATTCAGACATAGCGCGACCGTATAACGCATAACTTTTACTGTATGTATCAAAATTTTTTTTTTTTTTCGTTGGATCAAGGACTCCAATATCTGGTGCACTCATATTTTTAAATTTTTTTTTTGATAATCTTCTATTTTTCCACTTGTGCAGAATAGAGAGTTTTGTTTTCAGTGAAAAACCTGTATTTAATAAAACTTAAAAAATAGATAGATAATATAATCAAAACATACTAAAATTATATTCGTTGGATAGCTCGTTTTGAGGGGAACCCAATACTAGTTGGGTTTTTGAGATCTTCTCTATTTTCATTCTAAAATTGAGCTTCGAAACGCAAAATTTTTAACAATTCTGGTGCCTTAGGAAGCAAGGGTGAAAAAAGAGGGGTTCGACCGAATATGTGTTCGGTCAAACATCTTGGAAAGGTTCGGTCGAACCCTAGTTCGACCGAACTATGGTTCGGTCGAACCCCCATAACATGCAATTAAAAAAACTTTATTTAATGGGTTCGACCGAACATTCCAAGAATGTTCGGTCGAACACCCTAATTTTAATATTAATATACATATGTTTTTAAATGAGAACTTAAATTTGATGGCCATATGACCGTATTTAAATATTTTTGCTATAAAATACAATCTAAATTTTAAAAAGATTGTAAAAGGAGATATTTTGGATAAACTGTGAAAATTTATATAGAATTATAATTATATATATATTTGATTTATATATAATTTTACATACACTAAGGTATATCATAATGTTTTAAGGGCACGCTTCAATAGATAACCGTAATTAAAAAATTTGTTGACAGGTAAATTCAACCATCAAATTTAATCCTTTAGAAAGAGAGGGGGGTGAGTGGGAGAGAGATAAAGGGTAGGGGGTCCTAGGGTTTAAGGGTTAAGGGTAGAGGAGCTCGAGAGGGAGGATGGGTAGGAGGGATAGACTTTTTAGAGG
>VDFB02173993.1:0-68583 GCA_007258455.2 Sequoia sempervirens
CTTGCAATGCATGCAAGATTTGCTACCAAACCCTAATGAAGCAAACTATACAGTTAACTGGAAAGCTACCATCAGTTAACCGATACATTTAACCTAAATGGACCATGTGCAAGCATGCATGTCCTTATTTAAAAAAAAGTTAACTGGATGCTACCCTCAGTTAACTGGAAACCCTAACCCTAACTCCTGTGATGATAATTCCAAGGATAAGATAAGCATGTGTTAAGTCAGCAAGTGAACTCAAGACTGAAAGTCGAGTTAACTGCTGCTCATAACTCAACCCTCGAAATTAACTGCAAGTTCCAACTGGCAAATCACTCCATGTCATCTCGGTCTAACACTTCGACCAAGAACTCATCAATCTCTGTGTCATCTGGCACTTTGATGCTGTTCAAAACAACAATCTGTTTCTTCAGTTCTCTGCCACTTTCCCTATCGTATGCATGTCATCTTTACAATCTTCAGTCACCTTTCTGAGACTAGCTGCAATCACTGAAATATTAACTTAGGTGCCATTGGCTCACCTTCAAGGCTGTCACAAATCAGCTTCTCGAATTTAGCTTGTACTTTGTCCAACTCAACATACGTGCCATCTTCAAGAAGATAATGACACGGAATCTGAACAACGAAACCGCTAACAAGTGCAAGTACTCCAACCACATCATCCTTGAGTGAAAACAACTTGGTAGAAATATTCTCACATATTTCCATTTTGAGAAGGTGCTGCTCTCTCCAAGTAAAAACTTTCTCCTGGTCCTCGTCAATCTCCAAGGCATCGTATGCAATAGATAATTGAGATACCAGAACATGATGCTTTTCCAAACTCTCTACAACCACAACTTCGAGCAACTGAATACCCTGACGGAGTTTATGTGCATCACTCCTCAATTGATACAAATTTGCAAGAAGACGTTGACCTGTAGCAACTACACTTTCAATCCAATTGTCCAAAAGTCTGCCATGACTGACTAACTGATCCAGCTTTTATTGTTCTGCAGGTGTATTTTGAGGGAGAACAGGCGCTCTATTCGAACTTCCATGAACAAGATCAGAAATGTACTGACGAAGTTGTTCAGCCTTGAGCAAGGCCTTGTCTTCTCCATCCTTCGTGATTCGCTCTTCAAGATTATTAGTGACGATCTTAAGAAGAGTCACATCTATCTCTCGAGTGGTCCTGCCAAGATTAGCCTTAGTAAAAGTGAAATCACCAACTTCGACTTCATCTAAGATTTTACCCTCTGGAGCAACGACAACTTTGATAACAATCTCTGATTCTGGAGTCTTCTCAATATGCACCTGTTTCTTGATCTTCTTGTTCGACCTTCTCTGATAAGGTTCACCGAACTCAGATAAATCAAGGTTGTATGAGGGCTCTCGCCTCTGTCTTCCCAAAGACTTCTTGAACCAACATGACTGAACAATATTTTCAATTCGAGGAGAGACTGTCCCTGATGTATCAACCTATGGCAGTTCAGGTGTCTCCGATCTAGCTTGAATTGGTGTCTCAGGCTCAGAATCTATGTCAATAGGTTGCATGTGAGGCAGACTAGGAGGTTCAACGTGAGGTTCAGCCTGAATAATTGTCTCTACTGGAATCTCAGGAACATTCTCAACTTGCTTCTGCTTCCTCTTACCAGTAGCTCTCTTTCCCGTGTTTCCACTAAGTCTAACCCCTTTAGGAGGTATTATAATGGCCTTGACTCGAGGTCTTGCCCTAGAAGTAGAAGGCAACGAAGAGAAATCCTTTGGCGGCTCTGCTACAGGAACTGACTTCCGCTTCTGTTTTCTTTCCAAGAACAACCTGCTAGTCTTGATAACTAATCTGGAAACCTCCTCGATAGAAGTATTCTCCTTAGCATACCAATCAGGTGAGCGAAGTGGCTGCTGAGCAACTTGATCTTTGACATATGAATTGAGAAGAACTTCTCCATCATCATCTGATAGACAATCAACATCTTCTGATAAGTAATCAGAGAGCTGACCGATAGTGAGTCTACAATAGTGACGACGACGAACCTCGAATTCATCTTCACAATTAGCCCAGAAATCTTCAAGTGTTAGCTCATGTGCAATCCCTCACTCCAACCTGTCTGCATAATGACCAAGAGGATCATAGGAACGCCTCTCGGTATGAGTTTTGAACTTGAACCTCTCTATCTCAGTAGACATAAGCCTGGCATCTGTCGCCGCATTGCATGTGAAAATTCCCAATGTGAATGGAAAATTAGCCGCAGTCTTATGACGATTGCGAAGAAAGAAATGAACATGTTGCATCTACCTAAGAAACTCCATGAAGATGATCTTGTCTGACGGGTACCTCGGCAACATCAAGGGCTCTCCAACATATGCATAAACCTGGATGTATGTGAAAGTAGGGAACTGGATAAACCAATCCGCCCAAGTCTCCATTACTGATTTGGCCTCGACAGAAATACGAATGTGCATCTCGTTGTCAAGATCTCTAATGGTTCTCATAGAAAAATGATCGTTCACTGCCCGGAAGTCTTGCTCAGATTGAGAAAACTCCAACTGAGGATAATACTCGTGAACTCATTGAACACCGAGAGTGCCATTAGTTTTCAGATGCCTGTAGCTACCTTGAAATGCAACCAAGTAGACCAAGTAGGATATCATATGAAACTCATGATACTTGAGAAAGTTAGTAATCTGCTGATGTAAGCAATCACTAATCAACATAGCCCAGTCAAAATGCTCTGTGCCATCAAGAATTCTGGTAATCAGGTAAAACATCCATGAACAGAAAGTGCTAGCATCCTGTTGACCGGTAACTCGATTGAGCAAAGTTATCAAAAACAACTTCGTCCTTGAATTCACCACGACCAACCTTTTTAGGCATGTTAGTCTTTTGAACTTTCAGCCATTTCTGAGCCACCTTCCTCTGCGAACGTTGTTGATCAGCATCCCATATCTTCTCACAGGCCTCAAGAACTACAGTAAAGTTATCTGAACGAGGAGGAATAGCAAAGCATTTCTCTATGTCCTTCGGTTTGATACTGCAAACAACCCTCCCGTCAACTGATCTGATTTGTCGTGAAGATGAGTCATAATGCTTGATGCAAGCAAGAACGAACTCAAGATCGAAAGTAGTAACAGGAATGGATGCCGCTGCCAGCAACCCGAAACACTCAAGATTTCTCAATGCGTTGCTGCTAACACCTTCCAGACTGCTCAGATTAACCACTGGATAAACATGATTCAGGTTTGTATCTGAAGTTTTGATGAAATTATGTGCAAGAGCCAATTTGGCCTTGTAATCAATGAGATTGAACTGCATTTTGAAAATGAGTACTTTTGACTGTAAAGTCGAATATACTTGAAGAACTTTCTGAAAACCTCTGGATAAGGCTAAAAATAGCCTATGATGAAAGAAATTTTTGAAGTTTTTTTTGGAACATGGGTTTTGTGCACAACGGGATTCTGAACAAACCCAGATAGCTGAATTCTTGAAAAAACGTGTTTCAAGCCCACATGCAAAGAGATTCTCAGAAAAAAGCACAAAGCTTCAGAATGAAGGCTACGGGGCGATTTTCTCGAAAAAATCTAAGACGTGGGTTTTGCTGCAAATGTTGAAATATGTGAACCCAGATGATCAGATTCTGAATATGTGTTGAATTTCTTTGACATGCGAAGAAAGTACCTAAGGTGAGAAATAGAAGAAATAAGACAGAAGATAGAAAATTTTGCTTGTCTGCTTCTGAAAAATCTGCCAACCTCTTCCTTGAAACTTGATGAAACCTGCATGCAAAGTGAAAATAAAGTCTAGATTCGCCTTCCTTTGAACAATCTGAACTCGTTGCTATGAAGAACGCTGAATTCGGACACCTGTAGCACCTTTAGCTTGCTAGTTGCTCAAGAAGAACATGAACTTCGAAGCTAAAGATGATGAAATAATGGACGCCATTGCTTGGTTAAATAGATTATCATCTATGAAATTCGCATAAGGTATGGAATCCTTGAGAAGTGCACTTGGCTTGTGATTGGACCTCATTTTAGTTAACTGAAACTTAAATATGCTAAATAAATCGCCATGCTTTAGGGTTTCCCTTTTCAATCTTCAGTTAACAACTTCATGTGAATTTGACTTTAGTTAGCGATCCACATTAAGTTTTCCATCCTTCACACTTGCTTTAGATTCACAAATTAGAACTAAAGCGTCCCTTTTGATAACTAAAGTTGGCAATAAGAAATTTGCCATATTTCATGCAATAAATATTCCAAATATAGTGACCCTTTCAAGACTTTAGTTGGCCTTCAAGAAGTGAATGCGCCAACTTCACACTTATGCTAAAAATAACAACCCTTTTGGAACTTGAGTGAACATTCCAAGACAAAATGCGCCAACTTCACATAATCATGCTTTAATCAATAAAATTCTAAATATGGCGACCCTTTCAAGACTTTAGTTAACATGCGCCATACTTCACTAATTTATGCTTCATCACTTATGCCGTCCCTTTTCAGAACTCCAGTTGACACTCAATGAAGTGCCATCTTCACACAAACTTCATAATTGCAACCAAATTCGCCATGCATGTGACGTCCAGTTGATTTTCAGGAATAATCTTCAGTTAAGTGAACATGCAATCAAGTTAACTCAACATGCAAGGTAGTTAACTAAACATGCAAACTAGTTAACTCGACATGCGAACTGAAAGATCACTCAACATGCCAATATATGAACTGAAGATGACAACCCAGAAAATGTTTAGTCTAACTGCAGTCAGAACTCCAGTTAAGGCGTCCATTCAACTCTCTTTCGAAAATCCAACTTTGAGCTCTTAAGGCGAATTCCAAACTTAGCCAAATTTCATGAAAATTTAGGCTAAAACTTCTGCCGGGACCTCTGTTCATCCTTTGACACTGGTTGACTGACTTCTCTAATTGGCTGGGTGACAGGTGCATTGCAGAGCTGAGAAAAAACTGATCAAAAGGTATCTTGAGACTGAAAACCATAAAACTGACATCTGAAGGCTCAAAAATCCAAGCGCCTTTTTCAAAAGTTGCGCTTTTTCTCAGACTTAGTCAAAATTTTGACTTCTGCATTTCATACGAAGGGAAAAATAAATCCTTCATAACTTCTGATTTATCAACTTTCAGGACAGGATCTCAGGTTCACTGCGAAGCTGACTTCATTCTGCATGACAGCTGCAAAGGCACATTTCCCCAGAAAACATCATCTGAGGGATGAAAAACAAGGGCGCCCTTTTGACAAACTGCTCTTTTCATTCCAGACTTAGCCATATCTGGAATTGACTAGAATATCACAAAAACTCTAACTGCAAGCTGCTGAGTCATCCTCTGAACTGACGGAGACAGGCAACGGAAAGCTAAGCATAACACGGACACATTGAATATCTAAAATCATCAAAAAGAAAGCATTAAAGGCTTGAAAAGCTCAGGCGCCTTTCTCAAAATGTGCTCTTTTGCTTTTTCTTTGATATTCTGACTAAGATTTGACCCTATGTTTGACCTCTGGTTCAAGCACTTCAGCAACTCAGATTCACCCACTGATGGATGCGTCGCAAAGCTTGAGCAAAAGTGAGACAAACATCTTGGATGGCATTCAGTCAAAATCCTTCATTTGGCACCTCAAAAAGATGGGCGCCATTCTTAGAAGCTGCGCTTTTCTCCAGTGTTAGTAAATTCTCGTTTCTGCCTCGTTTTACGCTATATCTTCCACAACTTGCTTGAAACAGTTATGTTTGACAAACTTGAAAGCTTATTGCGAAGCTAACGTGATGTCGGACAAATGTCTGCTCGAGGTGACAAACCCTAAAAACAAGATCCGGGCCCCTAAAAGATAGGGCGCCCTTTTGAAAATGTGCTCCCCTCTCTAGAGAGAAAATTTTGATGCTTTTCGTTCAAATTTTCATTTTTCTTAAATCTCTTCAGTAATAGACTGACATGACACTGACATCAACTCCATATTTGAAAACCCCAAAAATGACCTTCTGACATCACTTTAACAAGATTAAAACTAAATTAAGCAAAATGCCTTAGTGAAGCAAAATTTTTGGTTTTGGGTACAACAAAAGTTATAGGTATTTAATTTTAAAACTTAATCAAGACATTGGATGTGGTAAAAGAAACTTCACTAATCAAGATTAAATTAGTTGAACCCCACATAAGTGCATGTTTATCTTTTGTCTTATGTTCAAAACATATGGTTCTTCAAGCAAACATTGATCTTTTCGTTTGAAATACTCCTAGGGAAAAGCACGTTCTTCAACACCTTGGTCTTGTAAACAAGCCCCTCTTAGGTTCATATTAGGATCAAATCAATCTTTCCATCCACACCAAAACATGTCATTTCATCTCACAAACAACTTTATAACTTTGGATACACCAACCTCCTAGACTTGGGTAATCACCAAATCAAACCAAATCACCTTGTTTAGATAAGTGTGTGGGAATGCATCCTTTTTCATATACCTAGTTAAAGTAGCAAAAATCCATTTTGAACAAATTTATCCTAAGGTCACAAGTCTATCTTAGGGTTCATAATTTCATTATCCTTAAAACATCAAAACATCAAACCCAAATTCTAGTGTTGTCCAAAGTTTGAAATTTCACTATCCATATCACTCACCCTTTCATCTTTGATATCATCATTGATCCTAAGACACCTTAGAGGCTCTCTTTTACATAGATTTGAATCAACCCGAGAGTTTGAGCAATACCAATCCCATCACAATACTCCCAAGGTTGATCTCCAAATTTATGGTACTTCATCTACCATGAGTACTTCAAACCAACCCGGATTTAATCCAAGATCTTCCACAAATCCTCCACCAAATTTAGCTCAACAACCCCATGATTTTCAAGAAAGGGGTCGATTTGAAATAGAGGATGTTAATAACAATCCCCATGAGATGATTGCAGATGAATTGCTTGAACTATCACAAGACCCAAAAACTCATCACCTTGTCAATACCATGATGAAGTTGAACCCTACCCAATACATGTTGGCCTTGGCAAAAGAAGGAGCTAAACTCCCTTCTACCTTTGATGTGAACACCATTAGAGAACAACCTTTGGGGAACATGACATCTATTCCTCAAACATTCATCACACAACCATTAGTTCAAAATATGGTTTAATCTATTACCCAACCCCCTTCGTCACATGCACCAAGTCAACCCTTGACTACCTAGGTGGGTTCATTACTTCTTGCAATTCAAGGGCACCCACTTGTTAACAACCAAAACTTAGGAACTCACACCAACTTGGGTACCACAAACACCACCATGACACCAAATTTCCAAGCTACACCATCATCTCAACTCATTACCTCTATCCAAGGTAATCAAGGCTACATTCCTACCATTCCACATGTTCAAACAAGTCAACCACCTCAAGTATATTTATTTGGACAAGTGAACACCATAACAAATGGTTCATCTTAATTCACACAAGGACAAACATCACAAATAGGTCCACAAGTCCCTCTCATCACTCCATCATGCATATTAACCCAAAATCCAATAAATCAAAACAATCCATCAAACATGTTGATCTAAAATCAAACAAATCTGGTCAATCCATCAATCACATCAAATCTAATCAATTCTTCAACAAACATGATCCCAAATCCAATTATTCCACTAACATTGCAACACCAATTGGCATCCTATGAAATGTCTCAAACATTGGTCCCCCAAAGAACACAAAATCAAATGGGACCCCAAATGTACACCCTTCCATCTCAAACCCAAATCTTGCAAGGGACGATATCACAAAACCAAGGACAAAATACGTCAAATCCAAATCAATTATCCACCACCCAACATCTAATCACACAACAACCACCCCAACACACACTCAACCCACTATCAAAAAGCACTTACCAAAATCCACCATCCTAATCTCAAAATCAAAATGTTACAAATCAATAAAGTATAGCATTGCGAGCACAACAATCCTACCAACAAGCATTGCAACAACAAAAAGCACAACAAGCACAAGGTCAAGCCTTGAAACAACAACAAGCATGACAAGCAAAAGCTCAAGCCTTGCAACAACAACAGATCCAATAACAAGCAATGTTAGAACAACATCAACACCAAGAACAACAATAAGTGTTGATAGAAAAACAACGACAACAAGCACAACAACAGGCACAACAACAAGAAATATTATTACAATAGCAACAACAATCCCAACAACAACCATTGTTAGCACAACAACAACAACAAGCTTATCAACAAGCGTTGCTTGCACAACAAGGCTTCCAGAAACCTTACAACACACAACAAAACATCTTGAATCCAAATACACAAGGAACATATGTGACCACACCACCATCACCATTCACACAACAATATTAAGCCAACCCACTGCATACACCATACAACACATTTAACTCATCCACCATTCCACCATGTAATACATATGCTCCCCCCCTAATCCTCAAGATGATCTTTTCGTGCAAGTCAGAATGCTCTCTCAACAAATACAGGATATTCAAGCAGGAAAGACAAAGAGATCATATGCTCAACGTGACTTGTGTCCCTATCCTTTTGATAGGAAAATTGCAATGATACCATTCCCGCCTGGATTTGAAATACCTAAACTTGACAAATACAAAGGGCGTGGAAATCCTAAAGACCACATCAAGGAATTCTATGCAGCATGAATGGAAGTGGCCTATAATGATTCCTATTTAATGTGACTTTTCACATGAAGCTTGGCAGTTCCAACAATTGAGTGGTTCTCCCATTTACCTCTTGGAAACCAAATGTTCCAAGAAATCATCTAGATCAATTTGTAAATCACTTCTCTTTCAACCTAGACATGGACATTAGTTTGGAGGAATTGTACACCCTAAAACAAAACAAGGTTGAAACATTTGCAAATTACTTACAATGATGGAGGTATAGAGCTAACAAAAGCAAATCGCTTATTCATAAGGAACAACAAATAGGAATCTTTATTGCTAACCTTTATGGGGATTTATCCTTTCAATTAAAAATGCAATGTGTCACATCATATTATCAACTCATCCCTAAGGCTCTTAACATCGAAAGAGCCCTTATAGCACAAGGAAACATGCAAGCATATAGGGATAACCAACCATCATCTTGCTTTAATGATAGGCCCCGCACTTGGGCTAAGAAAAAGAATGTTACTAATGATGGGGTCATCGATGCCAAATTGGTCATAAGTACTCCAAAGAAAACAGCCACCCAACCAACATACGCACAACAGAACATACCGCAACCAGACATGCAACAACATGCCTATCAATGGAACATACCCAAACCAAACATGCAACAAAAGGCCTATCAATAAAACATACCGCAACCAAACATGCAATAATAGAAAAATAATGCAAGTACACACCATTGGGGGAACCCATCGAATCCATCATGCAAAAGTTAGTACAATCAAACCTCATCACACTCCCTACATATCAGAATTACTAAGAGCCTCAAGTAAAACCACCATGGTATAACAAGAAGCATCTCTGTGATTTCCATAAAATCAAGGGACATATGACAGCAAGTTGCATGAAACTAAAAAACCTCATTCAAGACCTTATCGATAATGGGGACATAACGGTTGATCAACAAGCAGGAAACCAAGACCTAAAAATATACGTGAACCCAATTCCAGATCATAAAAAAGGAAATGAAAATGGAAAAGGAAAGGACTATACCAATGTGAGTCATGTTTATAATAATGTGGTAGTATCGTTAGACAATTTCGTATCCATCATTTCAATTAAAAGGCCTAGCGTGGAGTGTGGAGTCACCACACATTGAGGAAATGTCACTACCCAAGGAGCATCACCACAACCTAGGGCACCGCCTACAATTTTGAAATCCAACCCTAGTGATTATAGTGTCTTGGATAAGCTAAAGAAAACCTTGACCCAAATCTCCATCTTGGAGATGCTAACAATATCGTCTACGCATAGGGATATCCTAGAAAAAGTTGTATCTACATCTTTCGTGCCTAATAACATTGATATTGACTAGTTCCAAGCTATTAATGGACATATCACTGATAGGCCAACACTAGGTGCAAATAATAAGAAAGATTTAATGTTTTATAATGAATTTCAGTTTGGTCTATACGTGTCAATCTGGGGGCGTAAACTTGCAAGAGGTGTCGTGGCTATATGCCAATCAAAGGGGTGAGAGTCATGAGATGAGTGGGGATGAAATGCAGCTAAGAAAACATAAAAATTGCATTAATAAAAATATAATTTAATTCTTCTATTCTAATTCTACAATAAGAATTATGATTGTAATAACAATAACATATTAATGAAAGTGAATACACACCTCACCAAATTGAACATAAACGAAAATTACAAACCAAAATTAAATTACAAAATCTCATATCAAACTAAACTTTAATGAAAATACTAAAACATAAATTACACTACATTTAAATCTTAAAAACTATCATAATTAAATCAGATTGAAAAGAAATAACATACACAAAAATAATAATCACACTACCTTTAAATATTAAAGTCTATTATAATTAAATAAAAATTAAAAAGAAATAACACACACAAAAAATAATAAACATTACTGAGCTTCCCAAAGGAGTGGGCCCTTGCTCCTCGTCTGCACAACAAAAGAAATAAAAGCCTTTCTACGCTGGTTTGATCAGAAGAAATAATAGTATTTTATTATTAAAAATGATACAAGTCTTCTCTCTTTCCTTTATGATATTGCCTTTATATAATGAAGGCATATAAAAAATTCTAAACTAATTCTAATCTCACGTTTCCTTAACTTTTTTATCATTATTATTATTCATATGGTTTTCTCCAGCACCTATTTTCTAGCATTTGCTCCTATTTTCATGCCACGTTTCTATTATTTTGTGGCTCACATTTAGTTGGAAACAAATCACCCTAAAATGAAGGAAACAATATAGGACCCTAAAATGGTGGAGAAATTTTGTAGGATCCTAAAAGACAAAATAAAATAGAATATTAGTTTTAACTTGAGGAGATATCCTCCACCAAATTAAAACTAAATATTAATTGGTAATAACTATATAACCAAATTATTTTAAGAACAAATAATTTCATGATTGAAATTAATGTGTTGTAAAATGCTCCCACACTCGCGACATGAAGTTGTTGCATGATATATTTTCTCAACATAATAAAAGTGAATATTAGTAAATACAATCTAATTCATATATTTTATCTAAAAAACTAAATTAAATATTATTTATTTATATTAAATCATATGCAACATAAAATGGTAAAATGGTATGGAATGAGATAGAAATGGAATATTAGAATGGGATTGAATGCATATGAAAATGGCTAAAATGTAGCATAAAATGAGACATGGATAGCTCTCATCAATCACCACACCCCATCTTCTCACCTTCTCTAAACACGACCTCCCAACGCAACCATCCCACAATCGTGCATTGCATCTTGAGGTCTTGGCTCACAAATACAAAGTCAAATGAGTCCTGGTGGATGGAGGTGTGGGTCTAAAGATTTGTACCTTGCAGTTGATCAATAATTTGGGTTTCTTCAAAGATGTCATTGAGAAAGAAAAAGGTATTACTATAAGAGCCTATGATGATCAAGAATGGGTTTCTCAAGGCATAATCCAACTCCTTGTCTAGGTGGGGACCGCTATTATGGAAACTACACACCAAGTCCTCGATCTTGAGCTTCTTGACGACATCCTCCTAGGACGTCCATGGATCTATGCAATGCAAGCTATCGTTTCTATGTACCATCAATGTGTTAAATTTCCCTATGCAAATAGGGAAATCACAATCCATGGCGATCCAAAACCATTCTATTATTGCAATAACCTAGAAGCCAAGTATTATAAGGTTATGTAGGTTCCCAAAAATGATGAAGGGATAGCATCCTCTTCCTTCATTGATCCATCTACCTTAGCTTCCACTTCAAAGACAAAGACACCCCTCATACAAAATATCTCGAACATTAAAGCGGTAATCAAAGATAACGATTATGGGGAATATAGCTTGAAGAAGGATACATTTATAATGGGAGAGTTAGCTCTTTCTCCTAAGTCTCATGGAAAAATGCAACCAATTGACATTGTATCCCAGATGATCAAGGTCGCATCTACCCCTTTAAAAAGTGGGGAGATTTGAGCAAAGAGGTCATGGATGAAGAAGAAGTATCAAGCTAGATATATCAAGATTATAGACCCGCACCCATTCTTCCAATGGAGGATGACAATCAAGGTGTACAATTGATGCTTGGTTAGGGCTATAAAAAGAACAAAAATATTGGGCAGAATGACAATGGTTTGTTAGAACCCCCCGCTCTTGAGAAATGCACAATGAATCTTGGTCTTGGATGTACCACCAATAAAGTGACCATTCTTAACAAAGGTGCTTCCGTTAAAAAATTCGATTCTTCCTCTCAATTACTAGTATCGCTTGGTATTCCCCTCGACAATTTTACCTTTGATATAATAGGCCTATTTGAGGATTCTTGTATTTTCATGATAACCACCACATCATTTGAGTCAAACAATCCAAACACTGAGCTAAAACTTGTCTATCCCCAACTCATAAATTGGGACCAACGAGGACCACTTATCTTGGATTCATTCAAAAATGACGGAGCTATCTATGAGTTTATGGGACTACTGGAGAACATTCCATGCAGGGATCATAAAGCAGGGCTTGACATCGAGTTGAATACACAAGCCTACTACATGGAAACGATTGAATCCCTTAATTGCAAAATTGAAAACATGAGAATAATGTCTTGATCTCAAAGTGAAAGCCACATTGTGGCACTCTCTAATAATAAAATAGTAAACAAAGGATGCATCCGATGGTGAAAAGCTCTCTGAGGCACTGAAGGATGAGGGATTCAATCTTCCTCTTAGTGCTATACATTAGGAAAAATCAGCAGTGCTTGCAGAAAAATGTGATCTGGTGAATGTGGGAACAGAGGAGGCACCTAAAATAACCTTCTATGTAAAGTCACTTCTAGCTAAAGAACAAAATAATCTAGCAACATTCCTAATAGAAAGAAAGGAAAAATTTGCATGGACATGTGCTAATATGCCTGGCCTTGATCCTAAAGTGGTTGTCCACCATCTTTTTGTATATCCTGACACCAAACCAGTAAAGCAAAAGTTGAGAAAGATGCATCCACAAATAGCATTATTGGTCAAATTGGAATTACAGAAACTCCTTGACATAGGATTCATCAGACCAATTGACTATCCAGAATGGGTTTCCAACCTAGTGCCAATCTCCAAGCCCACTAGGGGCATCAGGATATGTACCGACTTCAGGGACTTAAGTAAAGCATGTCCCAAAGATGACTTCCCATTGTTGAACATTGACATGATTATAGACTCGATTGTTGGGCATGAGATGTTATCGCTAATGGACAGATTCTTCGGGTACACCAAATCATGATCGCAAAAGAAGACCAGCATAAAACAAGATTTACATGTCTATGGGGAACCTACTCCTGGAACATGATGCCATTTAGGTTGAAGAATGTTGGAGCAGCTTATCAAAGAGCCATGACACCGATCTTCCATGATATGATCCACAAAACTGTAGAGGACTATGTGGATGACATCTTAGCCAAGTCAAGGAAACAAAAAGAACACATAGCAATACTAGGACCAATCTTTGATAGGCTTGAATAGTACAAGGTAAGGTTAAACCCTAAAAAGTGTGTCTTTGGCGTAAACTAAAGCAAACTCTTGGGCTATATTGTGTCACTATGAGGAATTGAGATAGATCTAGCTAACGTCAAAGTGATTATGGATATGGAGGCACCACGAACATTGAAACAACTACAGGGTCTACAAGGAAGACTATAGTCTATCAGAAGGTTCATAGCACAGCTAGTGGACAAGATTATTCCCTTTTCTCATCTACTTCACAAGGGAACTATGTGAGGGGGAAAATCATAGATACAAACAAGATAAAATGCAATTGAAATCAAAATCTAATCTAAGATCAAGAACACTAATCTAGATTTAAACCTACACTTACGAAATGAACAACTAAGATTACTAAATCAAGAACATGTGAATGCAATACATAAACAAATAAATTCAACAATAAAATCATTACCCATCTCATATCGAAGTGTGTTCACATGATGTTGAATTGCTTGTATCATTGTGAAGCCTCCATAGTTCATGTGCAAAAGCTTGAAGAACGATGTTGATGTTGGTTGATTGAAGAAATGTTGAAGCTCTAATGGTGGTTGTAAATGTTGACAATACTTCGTTGTGCAAATGATGTTGATTCTTCGATCCTTTTTTGTGAGGAAAGAGGTTTGTTATATAGAAAATGTGATTTTGAATGGACGGTCAGGATTAAACAATGTTGAGTCAAGATCGACGGTCAAAAGGTGTTGAGAGGATTTAGACATGAATAGATTGTGCAAAAGTAGATTGCACAATTAGTGTGATTGAAGAATAGATTGGTTAGTCAGGATTTATATTGATCAGTCAGAATTTAGATTGAGCAATCAAGAATTAGATGATTTAGTTAGGAAATTGATTGATCAGCCAACAAATTAGATGGCTCAGTTAGCAATCATAATTTGCTCAATCAGAAAGTGGGTGAGGAAAATTGATTAATTGATTTAATTAATTAATTCCTTTTTAGAGTTAAACGTGCAAATCATGTTTGACTTTTACAAAGTTACATTAGTTTGTTTTGATTTTTTGATAAATGTTTTGAATAGTTTTATTTAATTATTCAAATTTTGGAGGAAAAGCGTTGTAATTAAATTATTATGATTTAATAATTCAATTAACTCAGGGGAATAAAGTGATTTAACAACGTACTTAAATAATTGGTGTTATTTAACTAATCAGGATGAAGTAACATGAGATTAGGACTTCATTAAATAAATGTAATTTATTTAATTGGTCAAAATGATGAAAACGTGAATTAATTAAATAATGTCATATTATTCAATTAATAGCAAAAATAGGATTTCCAAGACTTTATTAAATAAATGAAATTTATTTAATTCATCAAAAATGATGAAAAAGTGGATTAATTAAATAATGTCATTTTATTCAATTAAGAGAGGAAATTAAGGTTTTGGATGTTGTTTGATGTTGTTTAGGGTGTGTGATAGGTGTTAGGTCAATTTTACATGTCTACATTTTTTCCCTCTTTGAGACAAAGTACTGATTGCTTTATTTCAAAGATTTCAATTTTAAGATCAAGTTTATGAAAAAATTATGCTCGACTGTGCCCCGACGTTCAATAGAATGATGGTAGGACTTTGTGCTTCCCCTTCAAGAGGTTGGCCAAAAAAATTGATTTTGAGGTCAGGCTCATGACATTCTTCTATTTTACAATAGATGTGTTTAGGATAAAAAAATATAGGTCTATAGGTCCCTCGTTGCTTGTTTCGATGTTCCCCGAAAGTCCTAATTTGAACGTAGGAAGGTTCCCTAAGTAAACATTAGGGTTTCCTAGGTGAAATTAGGGTATTTTGAGTATTTTTATAGGTAATTAGGGTTCTAATTGCCTCATTTGTGTTTTGATCCTATAGCTAATTCTTGTCTCTGGATTTCTCATTTTGTCAGTTGTCGAGGAGCAATGTCGAGGATTCAGGAAGCCCCACATTGTTTAGACCTAGTTTGGGTGTTCGAATGGCTCGCAAGCGTCAGTGGCCTGGTAAGTACCCTCTCGCTTCTCACTTTCATCTTTTCACATTCTCGTATTTCATGTATAAAGTTTCCTAGGTCAATAGTGAAGTTATCATGATTTCAGAGCATCTGCATCATTTTCCTCACACTTGCTTGTTCAGGAAGCTCGCCCTTGACATAAACCCTTGCCCTTGTTCTAGATCCTCACCTTTGACCTAAAACTTTGCCCTTGTTTTATGCTTTTGATGTAAATATTTGCTTTTGAATGTTGTTCATACTATTTTCTTGCATCTGCTTTAAATCCTCGCACTTGCTTCAGATCCTTGCATTTGATATTCTCTCCCTTGACTTAAACCCTCGCCCTTGCTTAAAATCCTCACCTTTGCTCTTGTTTCTTTTCATTTTCTCTTGTTTCTTTGCTTTTGCTAAATCTTGCTAACATTTGCTTGTTTTGGAATCGCAAGTGTTGTTTCTCATCGTTTTGGTGTTGTTTTGTGCTTTCAAAGTGAAACCCTAACATCATGGGTTAAAATGATTACAGGTGGTTCTTAAACCACTACAAGTGAGGAAGAGACGACCGCGGGATCTATTCGATATATTACCAATTTCAATGTTCTAGAGTGAGAATTTATATATGTGGTCGGGCTACGTCATATCTGTTACATGCCTCCCATCTGGACTCATAAAAGGATGATGACCACACTTGTGGAGTGGTGGCATTCAAACACGTTCTCATTTCATTTACCCATTAGAGAGGCTACTATTACACTTGAGGATGTGTGGAGGATTCTCCATTCCCATCCATGGTGAGCTCGTGACATACCATGTTCAACAGGGTACCTGTGCTATGCGAAATGTTTTGGGTGTCAGACACTTAGAGGTGTGATAGTCGAAGATTGATTTGTCTGAGTTTATTGGCAGTGCAGATCCCATTTCTCTTGTCCTTTGTGGTTTGATTTTGGTACTAGTTGTTCCTAATAGTAGAGATCGTTAGTTCCCTATTGGATGGGGTATCTGCATTGGGGGTATGTTTGAGCATGGGACTAGATATGCTTGGGGTATGTGTCTTCTCGCCCACCTCTACAGAGATATGCACTTGAGGTTGTATATCAAGGTGGGAAATCTATTTCTGTAGGTGTTTCTCTTTTTCATATTTGGGCTTGGGAGCATATTGCAGTTGCTCGACCTAATGGGATACAAGATCGTACTCCTGATGATCCATACTCATACCATTACAAATATTTCTTACACTACACCCTACCTAGAGATCTTCCATACTAGTGTTGTGTTTTTGATGATATGTCAGGTTTTGTTTGGAGAATTTATATGGACTGCAAGGCATGGCTAGAGGATCCAAAGCATCTTGTTTATTGTCGGCAGACTAGATGGTTGATTGGTCATTCTCCTTCTCTGCTTGAGAATTACTTACCAAACAAATTTTATCGTCAGTTTGGAGAGAGACGGGGACAATTCCCTGATACTTATGAGGCTCTTTTCGATCGGATCACTAGGGAGGTCTGTGTATGGGGTCACCAAGAAGATATAGATGTTTCTACATTTAGAGCACTTTCCCAAATTGGTTGGGATTGGCCAGTGGGTTTCAAAAATCCAGGTACTACTCCTAATTATGATTAGTGGTGGGCATGGCGTAGGCCATTGAGATTCACAAATCCTAGGGATGACCCAACTTTAGGCAGAGCAGGTATTACAAGTTGGCATGGGGAGTTACAAAGCATTGAGGTTCTTGTAGAGCAGCTAGATAGGGCCTAACATGGTGGGGCACAAGGTGGTCAAGATGAGCATATGCCTCAGGCGCAAGGTCATGGACAGGTTTTGAGTCCCCCTCTACCACCTAGGAATGGAGGTATATAGTTAACTCAAATGACTATTGCTAGAGATGTAGAGATAGTGCAGTGACAGGCCATAGAGGTTTAGGTTGCTACTTTGACCGCAGAGAGGGACAACTTGAGGGCTTAGTGAGATAGTGAGAGCAAGCGACAACATGCTACATAGGCCTAGGATGCTACTTTGACCGCAGAGAGGGACAACTTGAGGGATAAGTGAGATAGTAAGAGTGGGCGAAGACATGTTGCAGAGGCTCAGGTACAGTTGCTTATGATAGAGAGAGATACTCTCAAGATAGAGCATGATAGTTTCATAGTAGAGTGGGATCAGCTATTATAGATGTCCACATACTATCAAACCTCATATGATGCTATTGTTCCCAGGGCTACTCAGTGTCCACAGTTCAGAGAGCCTAGTGGTGTAGGCAATGGTGGTGGTGGTGGTGAGGCAAGTGATCATTCTATTAGATAGCCAGATTTAGATGGTGGTCTGCATCCTGCTCTATAGGGTTTTGTCCTTCTTGTCAGGTAGTTTTACTTTTTGTACTTGATCCTCATGTTGTTAATTTCTTAGAGACATATTATAGACATGATTTTTGTATATATATTCATTGACCCAGTTGAGGCCTCATATATATGTATGATTTTGTATTATCCTATCATACTTTTTTCACTGATGATGATGTACTTATGACATTCACCCTTTTTTGATGATGATATATATGAGATATACCTTCTTTGATTTAGCTTCATTTTATGCTTATGTGATGATCATGGATGAAGATGTATAGTGATGTATGTTTATGTATGTTTTGGTACTTTTCTAATCTATGCATATGACGTGGATAGATGGATCATATTTTATATCATATGATGTTTTATTATGGATGATCAATAAATCATTTGGATATATGATGTTTATGTGATGTTGATATATGTTGGATGTATGCCCCATACATGATACATGATGTTTTTATTGGTTTATTATCATCATGATATGTATTGATGACATTGTGGATGCAGGATGGATATGGTACTAATGATATTGCTATGCGGGATGGATGTTAGAAGAAATATTTGATGATGGATAGAAATTTGATGTTGTTAGTTGTTGATGATGTTGCTTTCGCTTTGCTTTGGAAACTTTGCAGTTTTGAAAAATCATGTTCGATGTAGCAAACAAATACGATGCACCAGGGTATTGATGACCAAGGTGACTTTGTATCCATTGTGTGGACTTTGATTCTACAAACAAAGAGTATCTTTGCTCATACCAGACATACAGAAACTTTGTTTAAACTATATAGTCGGGTTGTGTTAAAAACTTTTCAGACTAGTCACATAGAGATGTATAGAACACCTAACATGCATCTGCTTCACAAATTGTTTCAACACAACTTTCATACACTCAATAAAGAAAGTATTCACCATGGTAGTATTACAAAAATATCTTACAAATAGAAAATTGAAATGACACTCAATTTCCCCCATTCCTTCTTCTCTAAATCCTTATGAACATCCTTGAGAGATCTTGGTAATGAGTCAATAAAATAAATCATAAAAATAAGACTACAAAAAGATAAAAACAAAGTTGTAGTATCACTTTCCATATTTGTTTGAGGTTTCAAGACTATTATCCATTGTTGATCATGTCTATCATAGGAACGGATCCGTTAAGGCATATATCAGAATGTTCTTGGTGAATTGTCAAAAAGATAGGTAGTTGATACTTGGCTTTGTTTTTGTCTATTTTGCGATCAAATCTTTGTGATTGTTTGCTTTGAAGGTTCTAGCTTTTGATGTTTTTTTTGTTTGTTTTTTTATTTTTTCAAAGGGTGAGTTGTGATGATTTTTTTATTACGGGTGATGCTTTATTGTATATTTTTATGGCAGGGTTATGATCTTTTTTATTTTATTTTTTTTGAATTTTATGATGTTTTTGTTGTTTTCAGGGGACTAACCTAGGGTCTCAGGGGATCATCAAAGATAAGCCTTGCCTACGTTGTACACGCAGAGGCTCGTAGTTTGCTTGGTTTGAATGTTTGTGATCTTTTTTGTTTTGTGAATGTTTTTGGATTTTGTATTTTTTGATTGTTTTTTGGGATTTTTATTTTTTTGTTGTTTTGAAATAAAGCATGATAGAAACCTAATGGGACTGACCTAGATTCTTGGGGGTTGTTAAGCCTTTCCTATATTGTACACGCAAAGACCACGTAGTTCAACTGTTTGACTCAAAGCATAAACTATTTTTGGATAAAAACAACATTGATAATCTAGATTGATATTCCACTTTTGTGTCTAGAGGATATGTTGCGAGAAATTCACTTGAACTAGTTGTAGGGTTCAAGCAAATGTTGATATATACTATTTGACTGAAGGAATAATCAAACGATGTTGTTTTGTTTTCAATTTTTTTCATATGTTTTTGATTTTGTTGTTTTTGAATGTTTTTTATTTTGCTATTTTTTACCATGATAGGATGCTCATAGATCGAATCCATGACTAGCTTTGGGAAGTTGGCCCCAGTTGGAGACAAAACTGCTTTCCTTAATCAGTAACAAGCCATGGTTGGATACATGTTTTATTATGAAATAGATGGGTGGATGTTGTGGATAGTACCGATAGATAATGATGCGAGTCTTATTCAAACATAGCACCTGTTTGCCAAGTTTTCACTACAATACCTATTCTAGAAGTGCCACAAAGTGGTTTTCACTTAAAGAACATTTTATTTCTCTTTACTATTTTTCTTTCTTTTTGATTTTTTTGTATTTTTTCTATCTTTTTTCTATTTTTTGGGATTTTTACCCTTTTTCTTGGGGTGGAAGATATTGAAAACTTAGATTGATATTTCACTTTGCTTTTCTGGAGGATATGTTGCAGGAAAGCTTACTTTAACTAGTTGTGGGGTTTAAGCAACTGTTGATACCTTATAATTTTTGAGTGAAGGAATAATACATGTTGTTGGTATCTTTGAAGGTTACCTTGGTAGTGCGTTGGTGGTACAGCTTATTGTTTGGGACAAATTATTTTGAAGTTTACCCTAATGGTGTGTTGGCGGGATACCTTGTTGTTGGGATGAACTATTTCGAATGTTATCCTTATAGTGTGTTGGTGGTACACCTTGTTGTTGGTATGAACTATTCCAAAGGTTACCCTAATAGTGCATTGGTGGTACACCTTGTTGTTGGGACAATGCCTAGATCACAACGTGAGTTAGAAGATATAGATCAAGATTTATTCTAAAGCAAGATGTAAGGACTTTCCCCCAGTTTCTAGCAATGATAGATTATCTTGTGATAAGATAGCATGTTTGGATAGAGTATGCCCCTTTTGGACAATGCCTCATGACTTAGATAATGCTGGATAGGATAGGATCAATGATTGTGACCCATATCAAGATGTTTTACATAAGCAAGTGTAAAGTGTACACCAAACATTTGTCTAGATCAAGGTAAGTTGGATTTTAGGTAAAAATGGATGGGATTTATTATGGATCAGTTGAGATGCTTCCACCTAAAATGGTGCACGTAGACGCTTGATTCTACACATGATGCATGTTTTCCAGGTTTTCATCATGGTACTTATCCAAAGTGCTACCATAGTGGTTTTCATTGGAGGAAAATTTTTCTCTTGACTATTTTCTTGATTTTTTTGATGTCACACAAGACACATGTTTACCAGGTTTTCATCACGGTGACAATCTTTTGCTCATGTTGAACCACCTGGCGATGCTGATGTAGATGCTACTTGTACTAATATGGTTTTTGTTGTTGTCATGAAATGCCAATGATATCTTGCTTGGAGGAGTTGTTTTGCTAGGATATGAGCGCTTGAATGTAACCCCTGATAATTCTTATCTTACTTATCAACACTGGAGTTAACTTTACCTTGATGCGCACGTCGTGATAGAGTGCCCTTAGAATCCTTATGATGAAGAGTTACTTCCAATGCATGGTTAATGCAAGATTTGGATATCCTAGGTGGTGAAATGCATTGAGGGATATGATATTCAGATGGATTGGTTGATAGTTTGGAACCTTTTATTTTCCAAACTTGGGATGATGAGCAATGATGGGTGGATATGAAGATTCAATTGTTACCAATGTATTGATATACCTTGTAGGTCGCTCTTGAAGCTTGCTTTTGTATTGTTGGACATTTTTGATGGATGAACTTCCCTTTTTAATTTTTCCCCATAGTTTCTTTGACTTTGGAGTTTGATAGGGATGATTTTATTACTTTTTATTTTGTATCAATTTTAATTTTTCTTGTCCATTTTATTTTGCTGATTCTTTTGCTTCAATGACTTGTTTCATTCTTGGGTATAGCTTTTTCTCTTGTTGTTGGGCCCAATGAGAGGGTGGAAAAATACATGGATGATTCATGATATGGCTAATTGTAGTGTTGGTACTAATTTCATCATAAGGACTCTTCATGCTCTCTATGTTGATGCTTGCATTAGATAAAGATGCCCCCAATATTTTAGAGGTATCATTTATATGTTTAGATCCCTTAATTTCTGAATAACCAAAACCTTGATTCTTAGGGTTGCCAATAATTTGCATTTGTGCTAGGATATTTTATTCATGTAGGCCTGATCCTCTGCCTTGATAATGCATCTGTTGAAAATTTTAATTTACAATAGGATATGTCTTACCTTGGAAACAAGGTGCTAATCCTTCTCTGCTCTGTTGTGGATCTTCAAATGCGATAACTTCTTCACTGATGGGATCCTTCATAGGTGGGATAACTACCTGATTGATATTGTCAACTTAATCCTGTGAAATATCAAATTTTGATGGCCCTATAAAATATATTGGTGCTTCTTTGACTGTGGTATACCCAATGCTCTGCTGCTTAGGATTGTCCATTATCTTTGTTGATTTTAAGATATTGTGCTCCATATTTTCATGCTTGATGTCTTCAACCTACCTAGATGATGTTTTTGATTTTAATTCTTCTTCTTGATCAATTTCTGATATGTCTATAGATTATGCCATGCTTTGATCATGTGTGAAGATGTTAAGAGTAGGTGACTCTTGTTCCTTGGTAATGATATCAAGAGTATGACTCTTGTTTTAGATGAAGATTATCTACATGTCCATTAGGAGTAAGCATCTCATGGGTAGATATATGCGTGCTTGGTGTATGGATTTGTTCTTTTTTTGGAAAACCTTGGATGTCTTGGAAGATATCTACCAAGTCATTGTAGTATTTTGATGATAGGGATTCTTGATCTTGACTTTGTGTGCTATCATCTTCGATATGCTTTGGTTTTCATTCTTAACATGGATCAATTTCAAAGAAGGGATTGCTTGTAAAGGATCCTTGGATTTCCTCAAAATGTGGGCATATGGGTGATAGCTCTTGGCTTAGATTTTTTGCATTGGGTATAAGTGTTGGATTAAGAGTCTCTTGATCATCAATATGTACTGTCATGAGATTGGATGATGTTAATATATGTTGGACTCGATCATTTCTATACTTTGGTGATTGATTTTGATCATGCTTGGGAATAACTTCTTGATTTATGTCCTCTTTTTCACTAGATGATGTAGAGACATTGTCAATGTGATTAGTGATAGATAGCTCTTGATCATTGTTTTCAACTTTTGAGTTTGAGATATTGTCAATATTGTCATTGGTAGATGGCCCTTGAATGTTAATAGTTATTTCTCCTTGATCAATAAGGTCTTGGATGATATGTTTGAGTGTAGAACATCTATTTGTTGGGTGACCCTTGATTTTGTGGAACTCACGTTGTTCGTACTTTTTATACCAAGGAAGTTTAAAGTTTGGTTATGTTGGAAAGAGACACTACAAATGCTTTCAGGTGTTTTCATTGATGGAAACCCTAGTCGATGACTGATCTGCACATCATCATTTGCTCCCACCAACAGTCAGTTTGCAAACAGTCAAAAGAATAGAGCATCTGACAGTTTGGTGATCATCGATTCACGTGAAGATTTTTTGTTACTATTTTGAGTTGTGGATCTCATGGGAGATTTATCAGTATAATTCTTATGTTATCTAGAAATATTAGTTCCTCGTACCAAGCTATGTGTAAGTTTGGAGATCTGATTGATATCTTTCTCTTTATTAGTGTTTTGTGGCCGACTAAGTTGATATAATGTGTTGCGGATATTCAAGGAATGTTTATTTGAATATTTTTGTGTTTTATCATTATGTTTTGGGTCCAAGCTAAGTTTTGAATGACCGTTGTGGATGCGCATTGGATATTACTCAAGATTTGAGCTAACAGTTGCTAATATTTTTAAATTTTATTGAAGCGGACTTGTAGCGACTAAATCCTTTGTTGTGGATATATATAAGTGACCAGTTATATCATTTTGTGTGTGTGAAAGATGTGTTGAAGGGTGTTTGTGATTATTTGAAGGTTGATTAAGAGATTATGCATAGTTTCACTTATGCATCAAGGTTTTTGTAGTGCGAGTTTGTGCAAAACATAGCAGAATTGTTGAATCAGTCAGAAGGACAGAAGATCGACTGTTGAGCTTAACCAAAATTGTAATCAAGAATTTGTAGATGTTATTCCTTCAGTTCATTCTCTTGGATCTAATCCAAACCATTGTAAGGCAGTGAGCCTTTCTATTTTGAGCAGTGAGCTCTAGGCGGTGTGCCTGAATGCAAGTGCATTCCCATTTTGTAATCTTTCTTTTGGGTATACTCAGATTATATTGTGGATTGGCCATCCACCATGGTTTTTCCCCTAACAGGGTTTCCACATAAAAATCCTGGTGTTATGGTGTTGTGATTGTTTTCTTTTTGTTCATGCATATTTCTTTTGTTGAAATCCTAAGTGAGTTAAGATCAGAATGATAAATCTAATTTTTGCACAACACTGATTCACAACATTGAGTTAGGGCAATTTGATGTTTTGGACTTATTCCTTGATGGGGATTTTCAAACCCTTGATGTTGTTTCCCTACTTGTTGTTGTGACCCTTGATAAGAGTGATTTGGGTAATAAATCGACATGTTTTGGGGATGTTTTGATACTCAACACCCTAGCGTACAAGGTCACTTTATCCTCATGAATCTCTTCCGCTATTTGTGGTGTTTGTTGGTGGGATACTAGTGTTGTTCTTGTTCACTTCCATGTTCTTCCTGTGTTGTGATCTTGTAGTTTTCATAAACAACTGCCAATCTCTTTGTGACTATTTTTGTGACTCCTATCTATGGAAAATTTGGCCTGTTGGTGCAAAAGTGTGCATAGAAATGGTATAGTGTATTTTTGACAGATGCAATACATTTTTTGGATGTACCCTTTGGAAAACTTTCTTGTAGGGCAATTCTTCGAAAGACGGAATATGGATTTCTACCTAAGGATTTTTCTCTTGCCGGATCTAAGGATTTTTCACTTTTCAGAGATCATGAAGGGTGTATATCTATTGCCATGTAGGCGGTGGTAACACAGGTCTTTCGGTTGCTACACCTACTTTCTCTTCCTCTTCGTCTAAGATTTGTTTTGTGTTTCTCCACTAGTCAGGTGTTTCGCTTTTCTCAAATATGAAGGTTCTTAAACTGCTAATGATATCAATTTATTCACCTTCAATATGTGTGAGACTAGGTTGGAGGATTGGTGCTACAAGGATTGGTTGCTGAAATGGAGCAGTCGATCGCTAGATGGTCATAACGTGTAATGGTGTTTGAGATGGTTGCTATGAAGATCAAGACCCTAATCTTTGATTGTTATTTTGGAATGGTGCTACTTTTCAAAAATTAAAATGTTGAAGGACTAGGGTCAATATTTCACTTCTTTGTCTAGAGGACATGTTGTAGAAAAGCTTACTTGAACTATGTGTGAGTCCCAAGTAATTGTTGATATCATAGACGTCTGAGTGAAGGAATGATCCCAGTGTTTTGTTTTGAATTTGATTTCTAACAATTAGGATGGAAATAATGGATGAGGGACTATATGATTTATCTGGTTTTCTAATTGTTTCGTTCTAACAATGATCTTGTAAATAGCTTCGGTTTGTTTTTCCCAATTGTCAACAAGATAGAGCAATAGCACTAGTTTCTTAGCAAAGGCACAAAAGTGTGAGCAAAAGTGGCCAGATTTATCAAGTGTGGCCAAAAATGTGTCAAGTGTGTGGGTTTTGGAGAAGCAAGTGTGAGCTAGAAAAGCAAGTGCAACTTCTATGTATTTTCGTCAAATCCAATGACTACTCAAGAAAAAGCGAGTTTCTTTAGGAAAATGCAAGCATCTTGGAGGCAAGTACGTCAATTTCTCATAAGCAAGTGCAAGAAAATAAAATACAGTGCACGGGTTCCATAGCAATTGCTCAGTTTCTATCAAATAAAACGGATTTTCATCAATGAAGTTTTTGGGACAGAGAGAAAATGCAATGAATTTTTAGCAACTGCTCTAGAAAATGTGACAAGTGCAATGGAATTTTGTGCAAAGGTGGTCTCTGTGTGTTTTTGTCAAATGCTTTAACTACTTAGGAAAAAGTGAGTTTCTTTAGGCAAATGCAAGCATCTTGGAGACAAGTGCGCTAGTTTCTCATAAGCAAGTGAAAATAAAAGCAAGTGTGCAAGTTTCGTAGCAATTGCTTAGTTTTTGTCAAATGCAACTAATTTTCATCAATGAAGTTTTTGGGACAGAGAGAAAATGCAATGAATTTTTAGCAACTTCTCCAAAAAATGTGACATGTGCACTAGAATTTTGTGCAAAGGCGATCTGTATGTGTTTTGTTTCCAGTTTGAGCAATCTTTCTCTTGATTTTTGCAAGTTAAATTTGGTTTTTCTATTAATTTTTGTGTTTGGAGTATGATAAGTGATACAACAACATTTGGAATAACTCAGAAAGCATGGACTTGTGTGACCTTTATGTCCATAGCTTAAGTTGTGAAATCACGACACCTAAGCCATAGTTCCCAAATGTTTACTTTGATCAATGCAACCTGAAATAAAAGCTTGAATATTTGGAAACCTTTAAGGAAAATCCATTCAAGGAGTGCAAATATAGGGCTTATTTTAAAAGAATACGCTAATTCAAAGGGTTTGTGGTTTGATCATCATGTTTAGTGTTTGTTTTGATGTGATCTTTTTAGATCAAGCACAAATTTTGATGTCAAATTATTTTGAATGTATTTGGAAAGTTTAATATAAACAAGCATTTACAACCCTAGTGGATAGAAACCATTCTTTTAGGTAGGCCTTCCTCATGCTCTGAAGAGATGATCTTACATGCAACTTATGGCACGGGCCTGTAGTCGTACTTGGCAAGTAACTTCTTAGAAGTAAATTTTGATCCACCACTTTCAAAGAATGTTTTTGGATAAAGGGGTAGCTTCTAAAACAATTTGGGTCTTAGTAATTTTCTAGGGATATTATTTTCGCGCCCATATACATGTGGCGTTTTCCTCAATTAAGAGACCTCCCAGCCCTTGCAGGTTTTTATGCATCACGAGGATACAAAGGGAGAATATGTCAGTATAGGCCAGCAACACCTTGCGGGATGATGAACTTTCCTCACACCCACAACTTATTTATATAGCAGTCTAGAACGAAAGTACCGCTTGGGTCGCCTATGAGTTTTCTAATGCAGGATGTTTCTCAATAGGCATGCCCTCTAAAAGGTATGCTTGAAAAAGATACGAAGCTCAAGATGTTTTCGCTCACCCAAGATTGCCAAAAGATGTGAGGGGAGAAGACAACTATCTAGCTTGCCAAACATTGAATGCACAATAAACATTTCATAGTAGTTTGATTCTTTTTAAGCACCTTGAGCGGTGTTATCCCTAAAAATATGTGAATAAATCAAAACAACTTGTTCTTTTTAATTGCACCAATACGAAGTATTCTGGATATCAATCAATTAAGATAGAAATGGTGCAAGACATAAAGAATAATTTGTTCATTTTATGCCCCAATCTAAGTGTTTCTAAGAAATCAATCCCGGTCTTACTTGGTCAACAAAAGTAAATACGAGCATGTGTCATCAAAAGGAAATTATTTTGCATTTGTTCTTTTTATGCATTGAAATCAAAGTTCCTAATTATGAAAACTTGGAAAGAATTCATTTTTAGAGTACCTTATCGAAATGTTTGTTCTTTTTAAAGCACCAAATAACAAATTCCTAACTTAGAAAAACTTTGAAATGGTTCACTTTTTAAGAGCACCAAAATGAAATATTTGTTTGTGTTGTTCTTTTTAAAGCACCAAATAAAGGTTCCTAATTTAAGAAAGCATGTAAATGATTCATTTTAAGAGCACCAAAATGAAGTATGCATTTTTTTTTGTTCCTTTTAAGTACCAAATGTCAATTCCTATTTTAAGAAAGATTGAAACAGTTCATTTTAAGAGCACCTTAAAAACAAAGTGTGTTTGTTCTTTTTATGCACCAAAACAAATATTCCTAACTTAGCAAAAAACATTTGTAAATATGGAGTGCTTTGACCATTCGTCTTCCCTACAAAAAATGAGTTAACGTTTCTCAAACCCTGCATACAAACACATTAATACTTGTCACGCATTCAAAAATAGGCACTCGTTAGCAAAAAAATTAGTTATAAATTTGCAGATCTTGTGCACAGGTCTGTCAGAACAAATGCTCAGAAATCAGAGCCAAGTGCACCCTCTGTCAAAGAGAAAATGCATAGCTTTAGAGAAAGTGCACCCCTATTAATAGTCAAATGCTAAAAAAAAAGGCAAGTGCGCGGTTCTTAGTGTAAACTATGCGGGTTTCAGAGGCAAGTGCATTGTTTTCTTGACAGGAAATCGCAAAATTTTATAGGAAGTGTGTGAAAACTTCTCCAAAAGTAATTCCAGAACCTGCAACTTCAAAAATAGCTTATAGAAACATTAGTGTAGGGGACCAGGGTCCCACCGAGCGTATCAAAATGTGTGAGGGGGAAAATCATAGATGCAAACAAGATAAAATGCAATTGAAATCAAAATCTAATCTAAGATCAATAACACTAATCTAGATTTAATCCTACACTTACGAAATGAACAATTAAGATTACTAAATTCAAGAACATGTGAATGCAATACATAAACAAATAAAATTGTTACCCATCTCATATCGAAGTGTGTTCGCATGATGTTGAATTGCTTGTATCATTGCGAAGCCTCCATAGTTCATGTGCAAAAGCTTGAATAACGATGTTGATGTTGGTTGATCGAAGAAATGTTGAAGCTCTAATGGTGGTTGTAAATGTCGACAGTACTTCGTTGTGTAAATGATGTTGATTCTTTGATCCTTTTTTGTGAGGAAAGAGGTTTGTTATATAGAAAATGTGATTTCGAATGGACGATCAGGATTAAACAATGTTGAGTCAAGATCGACGATTGAAAGATGTTGAGAGGATTTAGAAATGAATAGATTGTGCAATAGTAGATTGCACAATTGTGTGATTGAGGAATAGATTGGTTAGTCATGATTTAGATTGATCAGTCAGGATTTAGATGGTTTAGTTAGGAAATTGATTGATCAGTCAACAAATTAGATGGCTTAGTTAGCAGTTGTAATTTTCTCAATCAGAAAGTGGGTGAGGAAAATTGATTAATTAATTTAATTAATTAATTTGTTTTTAGAGTTGAATGTGAAAATCAAGTTTTGACTTTGGCAAAAAAAGTTGCATTAGTTTGTTTTGATTTTTTGATAAATGTTTTGAATAGTTTGATTTAATTATTCAAATTTTGGAGGGAAAGTATCGTAATTAAATTATTATGATTTAATAATTTGATTAACTTAGGGGAATAAAGTGATTTAGTGACGTAATTAAATAATTGGTGTTAATTAACTAATTAGGATGAAGTAACATGAGATTAGGACTTCATTAAATAAATGTAATTTATTTAATTGGTTGAAATGATGAAAACGTGAATTAATTAAATAATGTCGTATTATTCAATTAATAGCAGAAATAGGGTTTTCAGGACTTTATTAAATAAATAAAATTTATTTAATTCGTCGAAAACGATGAAAAAGTGGATTAATTAAATAGTGTCATTTTATTCAATTAATAGAGGAAATTAGGGTTTTGGATGTTGTTTGATGTTGTTTAGGGTGTGTGATAGGTATTACGTCAATTTTACATGTCTACAGGAACAACATAAAAATAGGACGAGAAATGTGATAGAGCATTCAAACAAATCAAGGAGTATCTACTGACACCTCTCGTCCTCATGCCACCAATACCAAACAAACCTATGATCCTGTACATCTCGGCTACATCAACGACTCTAGGGGCTCTTCTTGCTTAGTACGATGAAACACGAAAAGAGAGGGAAATTTACTATATCAGTAGGAATTTGATGGGATACAAGCTAAATTACACATCTATTGAAAATTTTTGTCTCGCATTAGTGTTTTCTTTACAAAATTTAGACACTACATACTCGCCCATCAAGTAAATCTCATCACCGAAATAGATCTGCTGAAATATCTGTTATCCAAGGAAAACCAAGGACAACAAGCTCACTCCTTACAAGAAGATAGTAGAAGATCTCAAGGATTTCTTCATTGATATCACATTTGAGTAGATACCCCGAATGAATAACCGAGCAGCTAATGTTATGGAAACCATTAGGTCCTTGTTAGATATACCAATGAACACTCCTAAATGTGAGTTCATCATTGAGCAACTTCTTGTCCCAGCTTTTGATGTACTAGAATTCGAGATTGTATGTGAAATCATTGGTCTCGGTGATCCTTGGTATCATGATATATTCACCTACCTAAATAGAGGAATCCTCCAAGCTGACATCACCTCAAACCTCAAGAAAAAATTTATCAAAAATTCATCTCGTTTTTATATCCTAGGTGATACTCTTTATTGTACAAGTCTTGATGGGACATTATTGCAATGCCTTAACCCTGAGGAAGCTTTGAATGTGTTAATAGAAGTACACGAATGCATTTGTGGATCACATTCGAGTGTTATAACCTCGACAAAGAAACTATTGAGGACAGGGTACTATTGACCTACCATGGTTCAAGAGAAGCTCACCAGTATGTCAAGAAATGTATGCAATGTCAACAACATAGGGACCTCATCCATGCGCCAGCTCAAGAACTTCAACCAATCATTACACCTTGGCCTTTCTCGCAGTGGGGAGTCAACCTCATAGGAAAGATCATGCCTACCTCATCCAATGGTCACAAGTTTATCATTACCGCCATTGAGTATTTTATAAAGTGGGTTGAGGCAATTCCTATGACCTATATTATGAGAAAGAAAAACTCCAAGTTCATCCTAAACTACCTTGGTTGTTGCTACGGTGTTCCACAAGCCCTTATCTTAGATAATGGAACACCTTTCAAAAATTAGGATATTCATGAGTTGTGCCAAAGATTCAATATTGTCAGCGTAACAATTAGCACCTCTAGAGTGTGAGTTAGTACAGAAAGCTATGCATAGTGCATAATGACTACTCTTCAAATTAGGAGGGGAAGCTCCCTCTTGTGCTAATATGCGTTGAAAAATAAAGTGTTCTAAATCCTATCTTTTTCCGCTCAGCTGGAAGAGGCACAAGGTTAAGGAAACCAAGAACGTTGTAGCTAAGGGTTTTCTCTAGTTTTGTAGATCCTAACTACAATTAAACTAAAAGCTTTAATCTATCCAATTCTCCTCAAGAAAACAGAGCATGAGGAAAAAGGAGTGGGAATGGGTTTTACGATAAACTCTACAACAAGATTTCTAAGGAGGGACCCATATCCGAGGCATAGGTTGAAATAAAGTTTATTAGGCACGAAACTTAAACGATAAGCTCAATTACTAAATTTCCAAGGAGGAGGAACCCCTATTCGGGGCGTAGATATGCAACAAGCTTATTAGCAACAGCACTTAAATGATAATTCTTCTTTTAAAATTTCCAAGCAGGAGGAACCCCTTATCTGAGGCGTAGATTGAAAGAACAACTATTATCACAACATAAGATAACAACTAGGAAAAAAAATTGCATTGGCGAGACATGAATACAATAAACGATCAAACTAGAAACTCCATTTAACTAAGATGAACAAATACCCTAATATTAACATTTAGGCAAGGTGGCGCAACCATTTATTATCACAGTAAAATCTCATGAACATATACAAAACAACAATATTATAAGCAAGGTGGCGCATCATATATTACTATCGCATGAAAAATTTAATTACAAAAGAGAAAAGATCTCTTATTTATAGACATCAAAGGTGTAGAGAATCCTAAAATCATCTTGAGTCAACTACAGTCTTGCAAGCATGCAAGATTTTATTGCTAAACCCTAAATAAAGGAAACTATACAGTTAACTGGAAAACTACCATTAGTTAATTGAAACAAGACTAATCTAAATGGACATGTGAAAGCATGCACGTCCTTATTGAAATGAAAACTAAGTGAAAACTCCAACTGTACATTGATGATTCCAAGACAAACATAACATGAAAGGTGGAACAACAAGTTAACTCGGAAAGAGGCATCGAGTTAACTGTTGTGTCTAATGTCTATCCTGAAAAGGTGGGACATCCCGATCTATAGTTCACTGGCTGTGAACTTGAGCAAGTAACTCTTCCACGAGGTTGTTGACTGCATCACCATCTAGAGGTCGTCACATGTCTCAACTGTCAATTCACTGCTTGTCAGCAACTCAAGCAATCCTGGAAATCTCCACACACTTAAATTGGCATTTCACTGACTGGTAACTCTGGCGGCTCCGTAACTAGAGTGATGGCCTTTGTTCCTTCATTAGTTTTACACTTTTCATGTTTTTTTCAATGGAAAAGTGTTGCATGACGAAACTGTGAAGTCTAACCATGAACACTTTGGTTGTGAGAAATGTACATGAACTCGTTGCACACATAGAATTCCAATGGTATCAACCCTCTAAAGTGGCCTTGAAAAGCTATCAGCTATACAAGGTATGAGACTGTCGATGTTTGAGTGACTACGCCTATCAAATTGTCTAAATCAACCATCGGTTGTACTTGATGTAAGTCAATGTCAGTTGTTTTGATGAAAACATGAATTAAGAGCAATTTGGTCTTGAATTCAATCTACGTGAACTGCATTCTGAAAAATTTTCCTGTTGATTGTAAACACGGCTATATTATGAACAACTTTCTCTGGAAAGCTAAAATGACTCCTGATGAGGCTAAAAATAGCCCGTCAGGGGGGTAATTTTCAAGAAAAAATATGAGATGTGGGTTTTGTGTAGAAAATGATTTTAAGCAAACCCACAATGTCATAAATTGAAAAAACGCCTTTTAGCTTGACATGCAAATATTTTTCAGTCGAGAATTGTAGGGATTTTAGGGTTTCTGGGGGCAATTTTTCTAAGAAAAACTGAAATATGGGTTTTGTGTAGAAGATGATTCTCAGCAAACCCAGACCCTATGTTTTGAAAAATATTGACTTTTACTCCACCATGCAAAGGAATTTCTAAAAAGAAAGCAGAGCTTTGAGAATTGAAGCTATGAGGCAATCTTTCCTAAAAATTTCTAACACATGGGTTTTGTAGAGAAAGTCGTGCACAACAAACCCAGATGATCAAAATTGTCAAAAGTCACCAAATTCTTAGACATGTGAAGAAAACCTAAGACGAGAATAGAAGAATTTAAGACAGAAGATAGAAGTTTTATGGTTTTGCTTCTGCAAAAATCGTCATGTCAAAAGTCACCAAATTCTTGGACATGTGAAGAAAACCTAAGACGAGAATAGAAGAATTTAAGACAAAAGATAGAAGTTTTATGGTTCTGCTTCTGCAAAAATCGTCATGCTTGTTTGAAGTTTGTTGATTATTCTGGACCTGTATCTGCAAGGAAATATGAAAAATAATATTTGTAGTGCCTTCGAATGTTGATTGCTGAGAAAATTCACTTGCTCAATGAAGAAAATTTACTTGCTCTTCAACCTGTTATGAGAGAAATGGATGCCATCTTGCAATAAATAAAGAAATTTGTGGTTAATGGCGCCAACTGCAAGAAGAAACCCTTATTTGAAAAGGAATTATCTAATTGGACCCCACAAAAACTGACTTGGAGTCTAAAAATATTTAAAAATATTAAAATATTTAGTCTCACTCAACATGCAAATTTGCAATTGAGTCTCAAAAAGGCGCCAATATTAAAATACTAAGGAAAATTACCCCATTAAAGCTGGCATGCTAAGACTAAAAATTTAATATTATTTTATTGAGTTAACTGAAATCTCTCCATCTGGGTTCATTTAGAATATTTTCTTGATTTCAAAAATTCCAAGTTTGACTCTCCAAGTGTCCCCTAGAAAAAGTTGAGATTTTTAGCTAACTTCCTATTTTGTAGCTTGTTGAAAACGTCACGGTTGCCTCTGTTGAACTCTGATTTATGGATGCCTGGTTGATGTTGGAGCTGAGCTAACATATCCAATACGAAGCCAAAACTACTGAGATGAAATGTTTTCTAGGAGTTGCAAGTGCTAAAAACCACGTTTGATACCTCAAAATAAAAGCCACCTTTTATTAAATTCATATACAAGTCACTAGACAACCATTTCTTTGTTTTTCCATTTTGCGCTTCAATCTGTTGCTGCCGGTGAATGATAGCTCCCGTCGACTAGATGTTGGAACCATCACATAGCTAGAAGAATTTTGCAAACAACGACTATATGTAAGGTGTCTGAAAGTTGGATTAAAGCCCTCAAAAGCAAGGGTCCCCTGGCCTGCAAAGGTGCAACTATCATTTTGAGAATGATTTTGCAACTTGTAACTTTCAACTGAATGTTGCACTTTGACCCTTGACACTGGGAGCTGGATTGGTTTGATGCGTACACCATTAATCTCATCGTGAAGCTGGAACAATTTGGAAGAGATGTTCCTAGAAGTGACGAAGCGAGAAAACTGCTTCTAAGACCTCCAATAGAAGGGTGCCTTTTCCAAGGGAGTATGTAAATTCCATACTTAGCCATTTTCCTGCTTGTTTACATTCTTCAGTATTTTCCGTTGATCCTTCACTCACAAGCGACTAACAAATCCTGAGGGTTGACAGCTGGATTCATTGAATAGCTAGGAGGATTTTGCATAGGTCTCATGAAGACAATGACTGCTAAAAACCCCATCTAGCTAGCCAAAAGGCTAGGCGCCCCTGGCCTATAGAGGTACAGTTTGATATTTCTACTTTTATTTACCCTCCATTTTACGTGCTCACTGGAACCATTGTCACAGTCACTTAGCACATCTAACAATCTCGTGAATAGATGCATCGTGGAGCTAGGTTGAATCATAAGAGATCCCCCATAAATGAATTCTGCAAATTCATCCATCTGATATGTCTAATTCAAGGCGCCCCTGGGCTACAAGGGCGTAGAAATTACAAATTTGACTGCCTCTGTGATGTGTAAACTCTCTATAACTTCTGCTTCCGCCTTCGATTGTTAGAGTTTCACAATTCAAATGAACTTGCTTGATAGCTTGTCGAAAAGTTGACTGAAAACCAGAGAGAATGAATGTAACTACAACTAGAAACAACTACATCTGAGCCTTCAAATTGTAGGGCACCCCTGAGCTACAGGGGTGCAGATTTGTTCTAGACTTGACATTTTCTTCCATTTCACGCTTTGTGAACACTGTGTTAACTTTTGAGTTGACCACGTAGAAGCATTATTGCCACAGACACGTGTGTGTGACTGTATTTCACCATTTTCACATGTACGGATACTGTAAAGTTGATTTGCACGTTGATTGTGCAAGCGTCTGTCACATTACAAAGTGAAATGTTTCCAGACTTAGAATATTTTTTACACTTTTCACCATTTGAAAATTCCTCTATCGTGAAGCATATTTTTCAATATCTTTCACCATAGAATGTTTTGCTTTGAGTTTCAGGCTTAGATTTTGACACCTGGTACTGGCCAACTACCATTGACAACCTTGAAGGTTCTAACTTTTCTCCTGAAAAAGTGAAAACTACCTACCAGGCTTAAATTGACTTTTCACTGAAATTGACTTCAACACTGTGATCGTGATGTGAAATAAGCAAAACAAAATTAATTTCAGCCAATTCTGACAAGTTTCTATTTTTAGGGTTTTACGACCTAAAACAGGGGTGCTTGAAACCATAATTTTCAAATTTTTCAAATTTCACCAGTATCTTCTCAACATCAAACTAACTCAAAGTCCATACTTGATTTTCCCAAAAACTATGTTTTGACATCATTTTAACAAGGTTTAGACCATTTTAAGCAAAATGCCTTGATGAAGCAAAAATTTGGTTTAGGTACAACAAATATCCAACACCAGTTCTCTACTCCTATTACCCCTAGGGCAAGAATCAAGGAGAGGCCTCAAATAAAACCATCTTGAAAATTCTTAAGAAAACGGTCAATGAAGCTGGCTGTAACTGGCATTTACAACTAAACCCTGCCTTATGGACCTACAGAACCAATATCCACAGGCCTACAAGTGCTACACCCTTTTCTCTATTATATGTATTTGAAGCTATCCTGCCCATTAAGGTCGACCTCCAATCATTGAGAATATCCCTTTAAAATATTATTATTGATGAAGAATCTAGGGTGTCACGACTAAATGAGCTAGAGCTATTGGATGAACGTTGTTTGGATGCTTTGAATCATTTTCAAGTTTATCAAAATCGACTCAAGAGGAGCTACAATAAAAAAATCAAAAGTCAGTCCTTCTAGGTTGTAGAGCTTGTTCTAAAGGAGAACCAAAGGAATGTAGCTAATTTAGAAAGCAAGGGGAATTTTCAACCCAACTGGTTGGGACCCTTCATAGTCACAACAAGTTACAAGTCAAAAGCATATCAGTTATCAACACTTGAAGATGAACCCTTGTAGGATCCCATCAACAACTCACATCTCAAAAAAAATTATGCCTAGGCTTGAAAGGTATAAATCCAAAAATAATAAAAATAACAAAATCCAAAAAATCAGAAAAATGATTGAAAACAATAAAGATAAAATAATCATCCTATAGTGAAAACCACTTCGGTGGTGCTTTGGGCAAGTACCTTGGTGAAAACCTGACAAACAGTCACCTTGCATAAATAAGCACTATCCATCCATCATTGATTATTTGGCTTGTCATGCTTCACTTTCCATCACATTTATCCTTCATCCTATTTTATCACATTCTTTCCATTACCCGTCCCACATCCATATCATAGCTAGATATTGGGTAAGTATCATGTTCCTTTTCAGTACTACTTGGCACATTCCTAAGGTCAGTTTGTCCTACCTATATCAAGGTAGTCTATCACATCATGATGGGGGTATTTATCTATATTTTCATCATATTGGGTTCGTGTATATTCTTAAAGGTCTTTCTTAACATCATCCAAAAAAACTTGCAAAATCCTCAAAAAATCCAAAAACATTCATAAAATCATAAATCCAAAATCATTCAGAAAATTGTAAAGTCAAAATCCAAGTCATCCAAATCATATCAAAATCCCCAAAACAGGTGAAGATCAAAAAAATCCAAAAACATGGTTTTCGAACTACGTTGTCTTTGAGCTTGAACATAGGCAAGGCCATCATTGATGTGCCCTTGAGACATTAGGTCAGTTCGTAGGAGTCTGTCATAATAAACTAACAATCCATCAAGTGTTCATATCTCATCAATAAACGGTTACTAGTCAAAGTCAATTGAACTATGAGGTCTCTACATGTATAACGTAGGCAAGGCTAATCATTGATCAACCCCCAAGGCCCTAGTTCAGTCCCCTTAGGTTTGGTTCTTGGTCAAAATCTCAGAAAAACACAAAAAAAAATTGAAAAATTGAAAATCAAAATATTTATAAAACAACCCAAAATCAAAAAACAACCTCGGAACATTGCGAAAACACCAAAAACATTGAAACATCCAAGAAAATACAAAACCACCAATCCCATTTTTCTTTCACTCATGATAAACTTCCATCCATGATAAAATGTTTTTCATCTTGAACCTTTGGTAAAACAAATGGAAACAAGTGTGGCACTTCGTAAAGTGTAGACATAAATATAAAAGTCTTGAGTCTAGATCATTAGGTAAACAAGTCAATTAATATTTGTATCAACAACCTATCATCCAGTTAGTTTCTAACCATTTGAAAAAAATTCCTAGGATGTATCCTTCTCACAACAAACATTAACATTAGGCATCACTATAGTTTTATTCTTGGCTAGAGGTATGAAGAACATTGACTTGTTTGTTCGCTTGATCTTTTCTTGTGATTTATCTTATTGCGCTCATTCCAATAACCTCTCAATGATGTCTATCAAAATTATTTAGAGAGAAAGGAATGGGGAATTTATCATAATATTTCAGTTGTTGTGCTCGTTGGATGTTCTTGTATAATAACCTTGGTGAATACTTACTTTGTTAGGTGTGTATGGAAGGTGTTTTTGACAACTTGTTGACTATTACATTGTTAGGTTATGCCTCTCCATGTTTTGGTTTGAGATTTTTGAAACTTCTGAAGTACATCCTAGCAAAGTTTTCATATGTTAGGTGTGAATAATAATACTCCTATTTGTTTGTCGAGTCAAAGTCCATCACACTAGATACAACGATGTCTTGGTTATCCGTACCTTGATGCATCATATCTATGTGTTTTATCAAAAATAAGGAATAATATGTCATTAGTATCTTAATCCCTAAAACAAGAAAATCATCATCTCATCACCATAACTAATAAAGTATCAAGGAATCATAGACTTGTTGGACTTTTGAATCAATCTCACTATCAATGGTTAATCCATCTTATTCTTCTATCTTCTTTTCATGCTAACACAGTATCGTGACACTCACCAAAAATAACAAAGCATCCATCTTGCATCCACAAACCATCAACATACATACAATCCATTTCATTTGCATTATCATTATCATTTAAGTTGTTTAGAATAATATAGATTTTTTATTCTAAGCATCTTATAGCATTACACAATCATCCATAAACATCCATATAATGAACATTAAATGTATCCATCTCATAGCATTAACATCCTGCATCATCATGACAAAGCATATAGAAAAAAATACTGAAAAAAGGAAGTAAATCATCCATCACCTTTGCATCCATTTCATATACCATACATCACATACATCCATAACAACACATCATGAATCATGGACATCACATCATATGCATGAATAAAATTACATAGATCCATAACATATCATATGCATCCATGCATACATAAACCATAAAATAAAAGGGACATCACATCATAATTGCCGCATCAAAGCCATCTCATATGTATATCAAAAAATTGAATGTCATGTTACAAATCAGAGTTAGTGTGTAATATCATCAAAAATGGGTATACAAGATGCTATCAAAACTCAGCCAATGAATGTATATACATAAAGAATAAGGTTGTACATCCAAAAAGTGTTTATAATATGGTGTTATCCTCAGCTCTGGCAATCATCACGGTGGGAACCTGATGGTTGCCAACTGACGGATGGGGCACCTCCTAAGTCACTTGGTGCCACCTCACTCCTCTAAGTAACTCTGGCTACCATCGATGTTAGGGGACCTCTCTGTGGTACAATGTCCTATAATATGAGACCTCCTACATGGCCTAACCATACAGCTATGTCGATACCATCTATCTAAATTATCCACGTGTCTACTGTGCAACAACCTCTAGCTAATGCTTATGCCTTGTCTCCTAGGCTAGCAATATATCGTCCAGTTGCCTCAACTACCTCTCTCAGTCTCTCTCACCAGTGTCAGCCTACAACTATTGTCGTGCCTCGCTCACCTATGATAATTTGTAGCTGTTGGCAGGCCTGATCCCACTCTTGTCTCCATAAATCCCTCTCTATAGTTAGAGCATATATTTTATGCATCCCATGGATCGGGACCCTGCAATGGTTGTTGTGGAGGTTGTTGTCGTAATGGCAGTACCATAGTATGTTGTTGATCCTACCTATGCTTCCCATCTAGCCTATCATGGGGAGGTTGTTGTTGTTGTCCTCTTTGTCATCTTTGTCCTCTAATTGGGACCTGTCCGCCAACAGGGTTTGTCAGTTGTACTAGGGCATGCTCCTTCTAATATGCATCATATGCAATCGTAGTGCTCGCATCGAGAGGCCCACCCAAGTATGCCCAATGTTGTGGTACCAACTGTCTAAACTCGTCAATCACAACCTAGGGGGGATCTATTATCCCCAAGTTGTCTCTCTACATGTCCTAGCAAAAATAGCACATTATCCTTGTTGGGGTGCATCTTGCACCTCCCTGCACTACCTCGTTACTTGATTAGGGAGGTACCACTTGATCATATGATGCTCTCTCTCCTGCATATATCTAGTCTAACAAGAAAAAAAGAGTTGTTGATCATCGTTGTAACATTGATGAGCTTGGATCCATAGCCTCCACCAAAAAACTATCATGTCATATGTAACTCACCTCTAGTGTAGGATCCCTGTGATACTAGTGTGTTGCAAAGTGGTCATCGCTTCGTATTTATAAAATGTTGGCTCATTAGGGTCTGTATCAACAAGAGTGATAATCAACCTAAGTACAACAATATGCTCATATGCCCAAATATGGAGAAGTTTCACCCCGACTCCTACATTGCTCCTCTCGAGATACACCACCTGATGCATATCGTGTTATAGCGAAGCGAGAACCACTGGACCCCATGGATATAATGTCATATCCTCCATCATGCTGGCCCAAACCACTCCCTAGCCAATGTTGAATCCTCTAACACGCCAGTCGGGTATAAGTACCCCTAAAATCAATGCTCCAACAAATAGGGTCAAGTTTGGGGCTTGCCCCTCATAAGCATGCAAATCAATCTGGCCGCTATCAGTATGAGTACTCATCTACACCAAGAACCTCAAACATAGTGTTTCCTCCTACCTTAGTGTCATAGATGATCCTCTCCCCATGGATGGGGACTTGCAAAATCTTCCAAACATCCTTGAGGTTCACCATCGCCTCTTTAGTGGGAAGGTGAAACAAGGAAGTGTCGTTGCACCACCGCTCAACTAAGGTTGTCATCATCACCAGATGTGTACGAATCTCTGGCATGCGTGCTACGAAACCCAAACCAATGGCGCCTAGAAACACTATCACATCATCAATCAATTATCTTGTGCAACTAAGAATATTGGATTGATGCTCCTTGGACAGGAGTGAGCGAAGAACCTCCTGCACGCATGAAGCGCACCGCATCAAAATTGCCTAAAAAATGATGAAAAATGCTAAGTCTAGACCCTATAACTGTAAAAGTGACATTATTTTCCATAGCAATGCTTTATATTTCTAGCAATAGCAGCTATATAATCAAAAGCGGCATGATCTTGCAAAGGTAGATCGATATTTTTGCTCAATGCCAGACCCAAATCATTACGTGCAACGCCATATTGCATAGGTGACACTCTTTACAATAGTGACACTGAACCTAAATTACCCTCTGCAATGCAATCCTACAAAGGCATATTAGAATTTCAAAGGCGACTCTACCAAAATTTGACCCCACGACTCTATATCACAAAGGCGACACTCTAGTATCAATAATGGCACCGATCAGAGCAGAAGCGGTGCAATATAGTGTTTCTATTGAGTAACTCTTTTGGACCCTAATAAATGCATCAAAAATGCAAAAAATGAGAAAAAATTTAGTTTGCATACTGGGGTCCTACGTCGGGAGGTCGTCAGTACTCTCAAACCTTGTTCGCACGATGTCAAGGAAGCACATGACTGTCCATAGTGTCAGTAGCTCAGAGAAAAATAACAAGAATTCTCTAAAGGCAAGTGTGCAAATGAATTGAAAATGACCCTTGCACTTGTATTTAAGCATGAAAATTATGGCTTTTTGCCCTAACTGAGGTGGGAAATTGTGATTTTTAATCTTATTGATCGAATATCGAGCCATGAAGCCTATTTTGAAGCATTTTTAGTGTCTTGAGCCTATTTTTGTGTCCTATAGCTTATTTTCTATAGTTGAACCTTTGTTGAATTTTTATCGTGAGCACAACCTAAAAATTGAAATTCTTGCCCGATCTCTCTTGGGGGCAGTATACCAGCATAATTCCTTCCCTTGGGGCAACAGTGGGCATCCAAAAAACCAAGAAATTTTGAACTTTTGATCTAGGCAGCAACGTCTATATTAAAAAGCATCAGTCTTTGAACCAATGTAATATGTACCTCAATTAAAAGAGGGGAAAAATGTAGACACTTCAAACCATCCTGATCAATATTACGCATCTTAATTTGTTTTACACCATTTGGTCTTGAATCACCTCTTTTCTAACTATTTAATTAAACAATCTACATTATTTAATTAAATTTATCATTTTCTCCTATTAATCAAATAATCAATTTTATTGGATTAATTCACCCCCATTCATACTAATTTTCATCCCATTTAATTAGATAAGGAAAATTATTTAATTAAACTTCATATGTCTTCCCATTTGATTAAATAACTCTAACTATTTAATTAAAGCTAACATTTTCCCACATTCCTCTAAAATCTCCTCAAGCACACCTAAGTTAATTAATCTTTGATTAATTAACCTTATCCACTTTCTAATCTTCATTAGTCCATTCTTCAACATTTAACTCCATTCAAGTTAAATAAACCCATGGTTTGTTAACTCCAACTTGCACAACTAATTAATTTTCTCAAATTAATTAAATGGCTATTTTCCCTCACACTTGCATGAGAATATTCCCATGGAATATTCCTCCTTCATTTACTCCCTTCATTGACTTTCTCACCCAAGCCTTGATGGCTCTTACACAAGCCAACTTGTCTCCCACCCAAGCCTTAATAGTTCTTACAAAATTCATCTTGTCTCTTACACAAGCCTTTACTCCTATTACATGAGCCTTAATATCCTTCACCCACGAGCCTTTACTTCTTACATGCTCTCTTCCCAAAATGTGCTCACACATGTGTGAGCACATATCCCCATCACATCTCTTCTCGTTGTGACACTTGTCACAAGGCTAATCATCCTTCAATCCTCTCATCAATTTGCAATCATTAATTGGGAAAATGAATCTCAACCCTTGATTCAATCTTTTTCATTATAAATAAAACTCACTTCTATGAGAAAGGGATCCACTTCTTGAAACAAAGTTATGCTACTCAATTTTGTACTTACTCTCACCCATTTTCACCATTTTAGCTCACATCTTGCATCAATATTCATCCATAAGCCACAATCTTGAAGCTTGTTACATCAAAGGTATTGGAAAAGGGCTATTATTTCACATCAATATGGCACCAATCCCCCTATGGGATGAGGTTTGGGGTATTTAGATTTCATTTTTTCATGCATTGCTTGTTATTTCTTGTTTTGTGTCAATGGTTTCCATGTTTATGCTTTCAAGAATCTCATAGGGATTATGACTTAACTTAGCTAATGTGACTAATTTCTTTGTGTTTTAATCATGTTTGGCTCAGGTTATGATCACTCTCACAAGTCTATTTTGTGTATTCTTCTTCAAGCAAAACTAGAACCTTTCTACATAGTCCTCCAATGGTTGATCTTCTTTTTGAGACATTATGAAAATGTCATCTCTTCTTTTGTCAACTCCTCTACAATAGTCCTGGTATTTCTCCAGGAACTTTTTCTTCATAGTGTCTCTATCTGGAACATCTCTTCTCGGGACCATAAACCATCTTAAGGCAACATACTTCAAGGTTGCTAGAAATAGTTTGATTATGTGTGTATCTATTGTGTAGTTACAACTTCTACATAGGACATCAAACTCAAACAAGAAGGTATCTAAATCCTCAATAACCAAGCCATAGAAGATAGAGAATGTTGAAGGAGGTATATTCTTCAAGACAACTGCTCTCTCCTGGTTGGTAGTGGGGAACTCAAAAGTTACATGTTTTGGTGGGTCATCCACCTCTACATCAACTATTGTTTGGAAGGTCTCCTTTGTATTTGCAATGCATGTTGGTGAAAGGGAAAGTTATTCTTCAGGTGTATCCTCTCTCTAATCACTGTAATCACCAATATCCTTTGTAGCTTCATGTGATGAGGGGAGAAATCTTCCCAAGGTGTCTCGTCACTTTTGCATACAATAGGTGTGACTTTGTATAACAATGGCTTCTACAAAATGTTAGTGAAATATTCTAGTATTGATGGAATAAAACCTAATTTTTCTAATGTCGGAAACAAAATACTAAATTATGAAAACTTTGAAATAAAAGAGATGAATCTTTGAAAGTAGCATCATCCCCAAAAATGGTGCTAAAAATGTAGAGGCCCACTAATGTTTAGTAAACTTGGTGTCAACACACAATTTAGAGGGGGTCTTACTGAACAATCCACTAAACCCTTGAAAGACCTTCATTTAATCTATCAAATAGGGCTAACATAAGCTTTTGATGATGTTGGAATTGTATGTGCATTCAGAGACTCTTCACTACCTAACCAATATTGCTATGGGTACTTGTAGCTAAATATTGTGACTAGTTCACTGTCAAGAAATGAATTCTATAACTAACCAATACTGCTCACTTGACTAATTTGACTCACTTCGGAGGATAATGCATAAAAATAACTAAAGCATGAATATAGGACAAGATCTTATTCATATTCACCACATGAAGAATCTGATTAAGACAAACATAATCATGAAAGTAACTACTATAACAAAAATAAATGTACAAAAAGCAAAGTGGGGAACAGTTACCTTGAGTGACCCTTTCTCAAGTGACCGTCTCCATAGGATAAACTCAAATCTAGCTCCTCAAACTAATTCAACATAATAGTAACTGAAAATATCTTTATTACATAACTCAAGATATCACAATCCAATAAGATTCTTTAGGAATATCTTATTCATAAGAACATGATTAGAAAACAAAACATTGTTTGTGCAAAAATAGAAACTAATTGAACATATTTTATCTGCTATATTTGATACTTCAACCCACTAACTAACTTGACCACTAAACCATTCATATGTGTGAGGGAGTCTTATTAGAACAAGGACTCAAAACAAAAATCTAATCATCACTCACCAATCCCTACATAATAGAGTGTGATAAAGTTTGAGTAACTAAAACACACCCGAAAAGGTAGAAGAATTGGAATAGGACTGTAACTCTGCTATAATTGTTTAAAACTGAAATGTGAACTGTGGAAATGTAGTCATGTTGGATTCCCAATTGTGGCAAAATTCTTCTCCTCTAGTAGTCTTATTAAATGATGTGATGATTCACAATCATCTTGAAAAATGGATGCCTCTAATTATGCAACTGTTGTGTTCTTCTAACCTCCTCTATATCACTATCTGAAACTCCCTTTTGTTGTGGGCTACACCTCCTAGTTGTTGCAGGCTACAATCTTCTTGCTTTGGGTCCTTGGCTGCAAAGAGTTAGTTCACACAACATCTACACAATACTAATAACCATAGCTTAAACACATATATTAATTGCATTTCATACATATTCACATATTAATCATGCAAAAACTATCATATCATAATCATATTTCCATAGACTTAAACCAGGTCCAAGTTTGCATAATTATCATAAAAGATAGTAAAGTTTCAAGAATACATAAGAAATACGTATCTAGAGATGTCTAAAAGCATGTACTAAAATAACAGAAAACCAACTAATAGTTGACCTCATCACTTGGTTGCATCAGAGAATTGAACTAAACTTGTTTCAAAATTTATCAATTGGTCCACTACAACATTACATTTATCCATATCTACCCTATTATTGGAACTAATAGAATTGAGAAGGGGAGGTAAGATATTACTGAAATCTATTCTCCATGTTAATCATTTTGCATATCAATGGCATTCTTGGAGTCTAGACATCTAAGATGGCTTTAAGAAAATCACATGGTTGGCATGGATATTCCTCAAGGAATTGTAACCATTCTATGTCTCTTCAAGGTGATGGAGAATGCATGATAAAATATGTCTTAATAGGTTATCCACCATATCAGTCAATTTTTTATATCCTTCCAGCTTTTCTGCCCTCTCTACTTCTTTACTCTTTCTCAACTCATATTTTAATCAATTAATTATCAAGGCATAGGTTTCCCCAACCTAGAAAGGTGTGTCTGTGGTGGATGGGGATGGTTGAGAAATCATAGGTATTGTAATAATGCTTAGAGGAGGGGGTGACCAAGAAACAACTTTATTATATTCCTTGAATAGCTTTAATTTTTCATGTTGTGCTTTGTCAAAATGTGCTTGAAATTTCTTTACTACTTCATTGAAAAATGCAATATTCACAGCCAAGGCTACTGCTTGAGGAGCACTAGTGTTTGCAAGTCTTTTGACAATTAAATTTCTAGTAAGCTCATTTACATCCTTGACAACTTGTGGCTTGTTAGTTTCTAGATGTATTGACCATATGTCTTGGGCCTCATATTTAGCATTGAACCCTAAACCAAAATAAAGGTCATGAGCATGTTCTTCAGATTTTAATATGGGCTCATCTATATCTTGCCTTATGATTGTATCCAATGCTATTGTAGAGGCAATGTCCCATCCAAAAATAGATACCCACTTCTTCTCACAATCTCTCTCCCCTCCTCAAGAGTGATCTAACTGACATCAAAATTCACCTCATCTAGAACTTTATTCCCCATCTCTTCCCACTCCTCTTTGGAGATCTTCTTTCATTCCTTCATTATTAGAGCATATTGCTTTGCTTTATTATTTATTAAAAAGTCCTTGAATTCCTTGGACTTGATAAAAATTTCATTTGATATGAAAGTGGTACATGCCAATGCCCTGACATCATTAATGGTATCTCCCCTAGTCTCAAAATAGACAATCATTATTTCATTAGGGGGAGCCTCTTCCATAACCCTCTGAGGTGAGTGCATTGATTGTTTAATCTCATCAATATTAGGTACACCATCCTTATCATAGGGATATTCAACCAATGGTTGACAACCAATCTACTACAAAGGTTGTACCTATTAAGGAGGGTGTTGAACAATTACCTATGTGCACCTTTATAAGAAGGATCATATCCCTCTCTCTTCTCCTTTGCTATTTGGATTCACACACAAGCTTCTCTTCTCTTCTGCACTTTAGCTTTAGAGGATAAATTCTTGATCAGGTCTTTAATTTTATCAAACCAGTGAGTGAATCTAGCTAATTTGACCCTAGTATTGGCTTGGTGGATTTAATGTTCAGGGTCACAATTTATTGGTGCATCCACTTTCATCCTATATGGCTGCAATTTGGAGTATACCAACTCCAAGACCTCTTTAGAAGGATCATAAAATCATAAAATATAATCCATGGTGGCAACACATACCCTTCATATTTCTTAAATGAGATTTATTTGCCTTATTTAGTTGTGATACATTTTCCAAGAATACAATTCTATTAGGCATGGTCCTTGGCAGTATATCAGAAGCTACTAGTGCATCACATACCCTAATCGCTATATATTGGACATGGAAGAACCAATCACCCCAGTTATGGTGAATCACCAACTTAGGAGTTAGGTCCAATAGCCTCAAGAATCTTTTAGCTTTTTCATAGAGTCTCCAATCAATAGGAAACCCTAGATTCCTTATTACTTCTCTATCAAAGAATTCTTCAAAGATTACATAATTGGATTTGTCATAGTGTATGTCCCAAATATAAGTCCATTCCTAGATTGGAAAGATGAATCCATTTTCATCTTGGGACCTTATTTGCATTTGAGGGGCCCAAATCCTCCTACCACTATTCAAAATGATATGGAAAAATACAGTACCATTTGAAATACACCACAATATCATCTCTTTTGATTACCATTAGTGCCTTATGGATTCCATCTGATATAAATGTGGCATAATTAAAATTCCTATTAAGGTCCCTATTTTGTATGTACTTAGCCATTACCAATAATGGAGTTAGTATCTATATTTTAGCATCCATACCCAAAACCTAACACAGTGCATAATATGTGTTGATAAAGTAGTCTTCAAATATATCAAAATTAAAATGCTCAACTTCATCCCTAGTGAATCTAACCAACTATCTATCTAGTCCTCTTCTTCTATGGTGAGGGAGTCACTTAATTATGAAACTCTCTTTATCTTTAGAGTATTCTCTCTAGAAGGATCCAAGGTCAACTAGAACATGTGCATTCTTAGACAAATGAAATACCTCACAAATATTTCTTTGTCCAAACTGTTGATAGGTGTTTTATGCACTTCTCAACACATGCAATGCATAGGTGCACTACCTCTCTTGAAAGGAAATATCCAACTGCAAGCTGCTGAAAATCTCCCCAAGGTCTCTCGGGTGTTAGGTCATGACTTGCATGGAATTGCTCAATTGATGTTTGGTGTGATTTTGTTGGTAATCACAGGGCGGACTTACGTAGCTGGATGCAAGGTGGATCTTCAAATCTGAAGTTTTTAAGATGGGAAATGAAGTGTATTTTGCTGTAGGTTCGAACAGTAGTCCAAAACTTTGATGTTTTCTTCAAATTTGACTTTACAATGTGCAATGAACCTTAGCACAGGCCATTTCTTTAAAAAATGGGAAAAGAGCAGGGAAGAGGGAAGGTTCCTGGATCTGCAACTAATTGTGAATAGTGATCATGGAGGTTCTGCTATAGATAGCTCCCTTCAAACAGGATTCTACTTAACCAAGAAATCTACAGTATCGTAAATTTGTGCTATCTTCAAAGGCTACAAATATTTTACCATTCATCCACCATTTACATGCATGAATAAAGATAAAGGTTTAAAGAGCAGCTTCAAATTTTAGCCCAGGCTAACTTTGCAAGGCCATTTACCAGCAACAAACAACAAAAAGTATGGGCTGGAAGGCATCAACACAGTAGAAATTTCTATAATCACGAAACAACATGACTAAAATCTATCAAAGCAAGGATACAACTAACTAAAAAAGCAATATGAATCTAACTAAAACATCTAACAATGGAGATTGAACCATGAAACATGTGAAGAAATAAAAAAACACCAAGTCAATATATTTTCATTATAAATTTCAGCAACATGTCTTTACAACAACTCAACTCTCTTTGCAAATGAGAGGAGACCCCTATTTATAGTGCCCAAAAAGTTAAATGAATGGCCAAGATTGATTTATATTGTGTGGCCAAGATTCATAACAAAATAGGGTTTCACCTACCCCCAATATATTACAATTTAAAATACATCGTTGTTTTTTCCCTCTTTTGTCACTTAGTGTTGGCACTGTAGCATCTTGTCTTTTGTTGATTGCTCTTTTGCTATAGCTACTCCTTTGGGAGCTTCTCATTGATAATAGGGTTGTCCTCCTGCTTCCTCGAAGCTGCATATTCCATGAATTTTAGAATAGCTGGCTGGAACTTGTCTACCTCAATGATCTCATATCACAGCATCTGGTAACTCCATTCTTTTGCATTATCTTCAAGCTTTTCCCAGTCTTCATCATACTTTACACCCTGATCTCTGAACAGCTCTGATTGGTCGAAGGCACGGGTGGCGAAACTCATGAATTCCATTGTTATTTCACTAGACATCCCGTCCTCCATCTTCTTCTAAAAGTAAGGTTTTATCTTCTCTGGATCCATTTGCACTGCGAGCATATCATATTTTGTCATCAGCTTGAGATATCGAGCGCATTTCGCCCTAATTTCTTTGAACCATTCGATGTTCGGATCCACCTTACTCATTATCTGTTCTAACCTTTCCTTTCTATTGTCAAAATTTCGCCTCCACACATCCATCAGCTAGTGATCATCTCTTTTGAATGCAAGCTCCTTTTCCCATGTGGCTTTTGGTAACTAAAGGATGGCCTCAATCTTTGGATAGGTGGAGTCATACGTTGCAGGGAAGTCGGTGTAGAGCTTCTTCGTGCTCTCCAGAGATTGTTGTAGATCCAAGAACTTTTTGGCTATTCGAACAACCTGACTAATACCCATGTTCCCAACGTACATGACCTGTCAGATCCAGCTCTCTGTAGTCTTGTTCAAGTTCTTTCTCCTCTCCAACTTGTCAATTTTCTCTTTGGACAGCAGTTGGGGTGGAGTCGCAGATGTGGCAGGCATGTCATCCACCGAATACCATTGTTGGATGTAATCCGTCAAGGCGGCCACCTGTGCTTTGAGTTCGTCCTTCAAGACCTTGTCCTATTTTATCAAGTGCACTACTGTGGCCACTGACTCCTCAAGGTGTCCTACCTTTTGCTCCTTGGTAGCAGTCCCCAAGTTGATGGTGGAAATGTTGTAGCTTATACCAGCCTAACCTTCCACGGGCATTGCTATCTGTGTGGTTTGGGATCCAGAACCATCCATCGTTATTTTGGATCTTACTTTAGGCTTTTTCTCTTTTCTAGTTGAGCTTTGTGCTCGGGCTAGGATAGCTTCTAGCCTTGCTCTTGGATCCTTAGGGGCGAGAGTCCTCTTCTCAAGCTATTTTTCCAACCACTCGGGCATGGCAGATTCTTCTTTTGATGGCTCTTGATCACCTTCACCCTTCCCTGTCAGGCCTTTAGTTTGTGCACCTTTCACCTTGGTGCTATCTCCCTCTTCCTCATCAGAATCTAAGATGAATGTGAGGCGTTTGATGGGAGGTTTAGTAATCAACTGTCCTCAAGGACTTCCTTCCTCCTCGGTTTCCTTTTCCTTTATGTCTTCAATCTATTCGTCTTTGTGCAAGTACCCCTCGGGCTAGTCCTCTTCTTTGTCTTTTTCTTCTATGGGAGGCGACACAATTTCCAGTTGTTTTTCCTCTGCAGGGGTTTCCACAATTTCTATTGTCTTGTCGCCCTCCTCCTCTTCTCTGAGAGGTGACATTTCTGCCTCTTCCTCATTGTGTTTTGACTGTCGAGCTATCTCTTCCTCGAGATCGTCATTAAAGGTTTGTATGATGACCTTTCCGCCAGCATCCTCCTCCTCATCCCTGCTCTTGGAAGAGCCTGTTCCTTCCTCTTCGTATGCCACTCGGTCAATATGTCGATGCTCATACTTAGGGTGCTCATAATATTCATCGGCCTCCTCCTCAACTGACTTTGAGGCTTCTTGCTCCCGCCTCTCTAATTCTTTGGATATCAACATTGTGGCCTCCATTGCTGGCGGTCCCACGGGAGGTTGTGAGGGTGCGGCAGAAGCGAGGGCATGCGCTAAGGTAGCCTGAAGGGTGGGGTCCATAAAGATTTGGGAGAGCTCAGAAGGGAGGCTTTGCATGTGTTTCAAGAAATCCTCAGGCAATGTGGGAGCGAGCATTGGTGTTGCTATTGCAGCTAATGGGAGCGATGTAGGTGACATGGTAGCGGAGGAAGGAGGGGTAGTCACGGCGGAGGAGGAGTCAATCACTATTACAGGCTCGACCGATGGTGAAGGGGCAAGGTGGACTGAGATGTCCACTGCTGATGGGTATGTGGCGACCATGGTCAGGGAGATAGACGATGGGGCAGTTGAGACTGGGAGAGCTAGAAGAGGTTCTAACAGAACCGTCCTTTCTTCATCACCTTCTTGGATTACAGGTGGCTCCATGGTGCCCCACGTTCACTTGAGATTTTTGGAAGGTGAACCTCCATAATCCTTCCTTGTGTAAACCTTGGGATCTAGAGATTGCTCTGTTTCCGTTCCCTTCCTCTTCTTTGATTTGGTGATAGAAGGAGACTTGGATGTCCCACTCGTTGAAGTTGTGGCAGCGACATCCTCGGTGGCACTGGGTTCACTTTTCAGCCCCTCATATGTTAGGAACACTTCCTGTTGCTTTAGTTGGCTCATTTGTTTGTTAATCCATTCTTTGGTTCGGGCCACGATGGGTTTAGTCACAATGTCCAGGTCATCGACCTCCTGCTCATCCCAATCGATTGTGGGCAGCGGTAAGTTGGCAACTGCGTAATACCGGGGATCCATGACAGTGCTTTCATCTTCTTCTACTTGATCCGGTATGGGGAACAGTTGCACCCTTCTTATGAAGTATGCAGTCATCCTCATATAGTGCCTGACACGCACTTCTTTGTCATCCTAGAAATTTGCCCAGAAATATTCAACATTATGTAAATGGGTGTACTCCGATCCCAATGCTTTTCTTACGTGCCCATACGAGTCCATTCGCGGGCGAGCAGTGTGTAGCTGGAAGTGGTACTCTGCCAGTTCCTTTTCTGAATTCCCAACACATTGGGAGGTTTGCAGTTTATACATGCCCTACCCGAAGGTAAAGGGATAAGAGATCCCTGCCAAGTGCTTGCTGCTGAGGAGGGTGTGGACATGCTGCAGCTGCCGAGAGAGTTCTAATAGTATTATCTGGTCATTGGGGTACCAGGGCAGCTTGTTCGGTCTCTCATTGAAACCTTGGGCGCGAATGTATGTAAACTTGGGGAATTGTAGGTACAGGAAAGCGTATTGCTTTAGGAATGCCCACATGCTGTGAGAAACTCTCCTCTCAAAATCCCATCCGAGTAACCAGATGATGTGACCCATAAAGGCATCATTCACCCTACAGTATTCCTTCTTGAAGTTCTAGAATTGGAGTTGGGGATATCGGTCATAGGCCTTCAGCTTTCAGCCCGTCTCTTCCTCGGGTGCCACAAACAGTCCGCTGTACTATCTCTGTTCTGCCAGTGAATAGACCAAATAGGAGGTCATGTAGAATTTGGAGCTCTTTTTAATATTCATAAACTGCTCATGAAAGCAGTTGCTGATAATACCTCCTCAGTAGAATGAGGCCTTCGTGGTGACATCTTCGTTCCCATGGGTGATTTGCTCAAGGAAGTACACCATCCATTCTTGAAAGAATTCGGCAGAGGGAAGGCCCATTACTCGGCTCAGCATGGTCACTAAGTCGTGATAGTCCTCATGGAAATCGCTGCGAAAGAGTTCATGAGGGACCTTTGCAACATTGCCTCTTTTCTCCTTCAGCCAGAACTGGTCTATCAATCTTCTGCAACCCATCGGGTCCTCGTTCCAAGTCGCCTTTCCCTCCTCCATTGTGGGTACTTCCATTTCCTCAAAGTTTGGAATGTGGAAGGTCTTTGTGATCCCCTCAGCTGACATGTCAACAAGAATATTCCCATCTTTGTCAATGATGGTCCTCGTTTCAGGTTGGTAGGCCTGCCGGCAGGCCATGACGAGCTTAGGAGCAATAAGGGATGGGGGGAAACCTACAGCTTTTGCAATTCCACTATGCCTGATTAGTCTGGCATTATCGGTCCTTGGGTGAATTCTGACCCTTTTCTTGAACTCATCAATGTCGACCCGACCGATGTTGGTGTCGGATATTTCCTTCCAATCTATGGTGACTTTTGATCGCAATGGTTCACCTTGGAACTAGAACTTCATTTGGTCTTTATCCTCCTTCCCACGAGGAGTTTTGCCTGATTTCTTTCCTTTGTCTTTCTCTGCAGTTCCTCTCGAGGGTCCTGCACTCGATTCCATATATCCTACAAATATAGACACAATGAGTATGACCGATTACAAAGGTATGAGCGTTAGTCAAAATCCAATTCAAACAAAGTACGATTGATCATAATGTTTTCTTCAAGATATCGTTATCCATTTACTGGAGGGACATCGGACAATCCGGGCCTGGAGGGCCGGACTTCCCTAGCAAAAATGTTGTTTAGGGGAGGTGAACAAGGTAGCGTGATCCAAATGATTTTTCAACTTCAAATTTTGGTGGTTTGAGGGGCTCATGTTGAAGAGGGCTGAATTTTAGCACGTGGGTTGAGATTAGATTTCAATTTTGAGGTCGTTTAGGTCACTTTTGGGGCTCCTGGAAGTTCAGGCTCGGAAAGCCGTCAGACGTTCGTTGTTTGAAACAGCCGGCCAGAAACGGAGTTCCGGGGATGGAACTCCGGAGACCGGGACCCGGAAGGCCAAAGGACAGTAGGCAGTTTGGGACTTGAGGGTCGGAAAGACGTCAAGGTTTTGCCTTCTCGGAACGGAAATATGGGAACAGAAACCCGGAAGGAGCGATTTGGAGGACCGGACCTGGCATGAAGCTTGGACCCCTATTTTTTTCATTTGAAGTCTTTCGGCGAACAGGAGGGCGGAGCCCGAAAGCCGGAATGGCGGGAGTGATTTTCCCCATTTAGGGCAGCGATCACAGGATGAAATTCTGGAACCCAGAGCTTGGAGGGAGAAAGGACGTTTTCAGTTCAACGTTGTGTTTTGCGGCGAATGATGGATTGGGGCCCGGGAGGCGGGAGTTCATCATTTGATGGCCGCTTCGATCGAGCGAAGCTGCAATGGAGGTCCGCAGACGGAAGTTCGCGGACCGAGACCTGGGATCGTGACGAAGGGTTATCCTTCTGTGAAAAACACCAGACGACGAGGAGCAACGCGGGCTTTGGGAGTCAGGAAGGCGGGGTCACTCTGCCGTTTTGTGAATGGCGAATGCCCGGCGGAACTCCGAACACAGAAGTCCGGTGTTCCGGGCCCGGGAAGGCAAAATAGAGGCCTATTTTTGGAGTCTGTATTCTGTGATCCTGACGACAATCAGACGAAGGAAGTTCGAGGATCTGGGCCTGGGAGAGGGTGCGACCGTCTGGTGAAATATTTTCTAAGATTTCAAAGGCGACGAAAGGAAGACTCGGGCCCGGAAGGCGTGAACGCCCCTGGGCGAAGAACAGCCGCGACAAAGTTAGGTTCCGGATGTAGATTCAAGGGTGTTTTGGAGGTTTTCCGAGGATTCTAAGACATGGGTTTTCTAGGTGTGGCTTTTATCTATCCATCCAATGCATTTTAATCCAATTTATTCAATTTTAGGCGTTTTAAAATTACGAAAAAATCTCGGGAGGGGAAGCGGTGAACCTACCTCGGAAGTCCGATGAGGGAAGTTGCTAAATCCACCAAGGATCAGCAAATGAAGGGGACGGGCGTGAGGGAAGCGATCGACGAAGGCAATGAACTCTTTGGGCAAGCGCTCTGACCTAATGTTGACAAGTGAAAATGATAGGTTGGGGCCTAATATTTATACCCCTACCATTAATGGCTTCATTTAATGCAGGTACGACTAGTAGAGTGGTTGGTAAGTTTGAAAATCATAGACGATGGCAGGAGGTCTGGGGTCCGGGGGCCGGAAAGGCGCGAGGCGGCGGCCGCTCAGAAATTGACTTTTAAGATCGGCGGCGAGGAGAGGTTCGGACCCCGGAGGGTGGAATGCCAGAGAGATTTGGCTACTAGAAACGGCGAATAGCGGAGGGAATTCTGGGAACGGCGGCCCGGCCGATTGGGCCCAGAGGACACGAAAGCAGTCAAAGCTTTGCGTGAAAAATACACGGCGGTAGCTGACAGACCGGGGCCCAGGGTCCAGAAATGCAGATGCCTTTCACCGTTTGTGAACGACAAACCTTGAGGGGAAGCCCGAAGGCGGAAACCCGGAAGGCCAGGCTCGGGAGGGCTCAAAGCTGCTGGCAGAAGAAAACTGCCAAGGAAAGCCCAAAAAGCCTCAGGGCTTAACCAAAGATGAGTGGGCAAAATATGATCACTTTAGAACGGGCTTCATGGGTACGCTGACCATTAGGGATGCCAAAACAGGGGCACACAAAATGAGGCGGCAACAAAAAATGATCTGACAAGGCAAAAGAAAAGAGGGTCCCCGTTCTGAACAGGGCGTGTGTGCTGAGGGCACAACACAAACTAACCAATTTTATGCCCTTATCATTGACAATTGTCCTCCTCCTAGGGTCATACCCTTTTTCCAGCACTCTGATTATCTCAACATTTATAAACACATTTATGGCAACCAACTATATCTAAATAGATTCCATCCCTAGGGTGATATGGTAGCATCCCTAACACCCTTTGATTTATTAATTAACCTGATGAGCCTGATTTATAACTAGTTTTCTCTTGTTTAGTTCATATCTTTCAAACACTTTAAGCTGCTTATTTCATATACACTCTTGAACTTATATGCCTTTTATATCTTTTATGCCATCCAAACCAAACTTTGATGAATGGAAATATGATAATGATATGATGATATTTGCATGGATGAATGTGTGAGTGTGTATGAAATTCAGTATGATTATGTGTTTAATTCATGGTTGTTAATGGTATGTATGCTTTAGATGAAACTAACTCCTTGCAATCAGAAGAATAACAACCCATATCAATTGAAGAACTCAACACACAACCAAAGGATTCCAGGCCGATTGTAAGGGATATTCCAAGGATGTTGGAAACATGACAGTTGTAGAAATGATGGAAGCAATCATTGGAGTGGTCAGTTGTGAGTCATCAAGGCATTTAATAAGATGATGGAGGAAAGAAGAAGTTTGTAATAATCAGGAAACTGATGTGACTGTTTGCATATAACACATCTCTATCATACTGTTAAAGAAGAGTTGCAAATCTAATTTTCTTCTTCTATATTTTTTAGTTATAGTTCCAGTTGCAAAGACTTTGTATCTCTCTATTTTGAAGGAGAGTGGGTATCTTCATTTAATTTCTATTTTTAGTCTTTATGCAAATAAACCTCCTTCTAAACCTATATAGTTGGATCAGTAGTTGAGGAGCAAAGTTAGTTAGATGTGACATGTTTTGATAGATATAGTTTTGTTTCACATACAATATCTTTGTTAGTTTTCTATTATGCGTTCATGAATGAGAAATCTATGAAGATTATTATCAGATTGTAGAGCTCAATTATATGCAATAAAGATGTTCCACTTTACTGTTATGATTAGTTGAATTAAGTAGCACATATTTGGTTTCTCTTGTGGGGACAACTTAAGAAAGGGCCACTCAAGGTACTGTTACCCACTTTCATTTTTGTTGTTAGTTTACATGTTTACATTATTGCAATAATTTTACTAGATTCTTCATTACATGCACATGAATGATGTTTAGTCTCATGTTTTAAGTTATGTAATGTATCATTGAGTCATCCTCCAAAGTGAGTCAAACAGTTAGAAATAAGAATCAAAATTACTAGTGAAATTATAGAGTTTAGGTTTAGCAGTTAATAGTTATAGTGTTAAGCCAAAGGTACCTGTAGCATTAATAACAAATTAAGTTATTTCCCTTGTTTTGCAGTTTATGCTTTATTTTCCTTTTCTAGCCTTTATTGTTTTCATGCACGTGTAAACCACCTATACTTGATGATATAGGTTGTGCAAAGTCTATGAATACACATACAGTACCAACATCATCAAAAGCTTACAAAGCCCTGGTTGATAATTTAATGGAGTCTTTCCAAGGGTTTAGTGGACTATTCAGTTAGGAACCATTCCTCTAAATTGTGTGTCTAACACCAAGTTGACTAGACATTATTGGGGCCTTGTATAACCTATTTGAGAGAATTATTGAGCTCTGATCATTCTTAGCTCTCTTGGATGACACTAGAAATTGTTGCAAAATATCCTCATCCAAAACCCTCTTTAATTTCCCTGACATATCGACCACTTTAGGAATTAGGGTTTAGTTTGTGAAATTAGGGCTTTATGGACAACAAGGGTTTTTACTATCTTTTTTGAAAATTCAAAGACTACAAGGCATCTATCCTCAATTTTCACTTAGAACTTGACCTAACCCAACTAGGGAAACCTTTTAGATATTTGAATTTCACAATGTAGGTGACGAGAATAGACTTACCCATTTTCTACTTTGAAGAACCCTAATTTAAAAATTTGAATGCTTTGACGGCTTAAATTTCACAAATTCTTTGTTGAGGATGCTTCAGAAGGTTTATAAGAACTCAAACCGAAGCAATCAACTTGAAAATATGGAAAAAATAAAGCTATTAAAGCTCATATGCATGAATAGGGTAGTCATAGGTAGCTATTTGTAAAGTTTGAATATAATCCCTTGATTTGACTTGGATGAATCTTCAACTATTAGGGCTTCTAAATACTTGAAAATATTTTTTCTTTAATGCTAGGAAAATCCCCTTACAAATCAATTTGGCGGCCCCAAAAAATCTTTAGAAAGCTTGGATAGTTGTGCTTACATAGTACAAGAAAGGATATGTGTCATTGTTTCACATTATTGTTGCTTTAAGTTGTTTCATTTGTTATAATCCATGATACAAAACAAGCTTGTGAAATATTGACATGTGTAACTTAGGCACCATCATGTACACTTAACTTTAACTATTGGGAAGAAAACTAGACCCATCTTGAGTAAGCTCCACATGGTGAATGATCACATCATCACAAGATTAAGACAAAGGCCCTTTTAAAACCCACGATAAGATTGAGCTGCATGATCCAATTGAATTTTTCCATTTGTTGATGACGGGGTCACCAAACCTTCTGAAGAGTGAGCAACACACTTCACACATGGCAACTCATCGTGAGTTTGCATGATGAATGAATGGAATATTTTAATGACGTCCACGAGACTAAAAAGTCTATGGGACCTAGACAAAACAAGCCTAATTTGTCTTCATGCTCTTTTCCAAGTCGGATCTCTTGCTATTAATTTTGACTAGAAGGCTAGCCGTCTGATTAATCTTATCTTCCTCAAATAGCTGGTACATATTGTCAACTTTCAAACTATTTTCGTGTTGAGTACATATATCCTCATAAGCTGTGCATTCCATGATGAAGTGCCATTCTGTTTCCACAACCCCCTTATTGCAGAAAATACAAGTTCTTTCTTCTCAAGTTTCCTTAGATATCTTCCACCTACCAGTCTCACACCTAAGGTGATGTGATCCCATCCTCAATTGTGCAACTAACCACCTCACTTTCCCTTTAATAGTTGTACCTAAATAAATTTTTTCACCATGATCCTTTGTCGGGTTAAACTCTTTGATGTAGTATGCTTTTTTTTGCCCAATTTGATTTGTCCACATGGTAGTTCTAAAATTTTCAGTCACGTAGCTTTTTATTTCACTATTGGTGCTAGGACACTCTTGCAAATTGATGTCCCACTTGCTCATCCACTTGTTGTGCTGTTTCATCCAAGTTTTCTTCCTACGATCTAGCGTCTCCTTCACAACTGTTTTAGGCCAATGGTGGTTATCCATGTTTTCAACCTTCTTTAAATAACTTATTAACAGGGTTAATGCTGACGCTTCCAATGGAAAAGTCCTCGTTTCAGCTAAAAGAATTTCATATGGGACTATGGTTTTAACTTTGAGACTACTTGTTATTAGATCTTTTTGGATTCTTTTAGTTGTCTCCAACTACACTTTAACATACTGCTTCCCCACACTTCACACCTATAAAGTACAACCAGAGTAACAAACAAACCAAAAAGGGTTTTCTTGGTTTTCCAATCCCAAAGCTTAACTTTTCTACACCTATTTTGTAGAAGGTAAGAGGCTTTACAACCTCCCTATATCCTTTTCGTATGACAAGTCTCCCAACTGAGCTTATAGCGAAAGTCAATCCCAAGATACAATAAACTCGATTGTTTTGAGCTTGCGATGTGAAGCTTGAGTGCGATACAATAAAAACATGCCATATGTTCACCACTAGGGTAAAGTCTATGAAAGTGAAAAAATTTCTTGTGGTTATATTTCACACTATCATGGCTTCACGTATGGGCCCCTCATTTGAACTTGCAAAATAAGGAGTTGTGATACAAGACATGACTCAACATATTTATGATAGATGTCATAATTTTACAAACTCATAATCTTTAGACAAATGTTGGAAATGAGCTCGCGACAAAGTAAACTTGCATGATAAAACATGGGAATGACACAAAGGTCCAACATTAATAGTAGTGGGGCCAAAAACTTAAAGGTGTGGGCAAAGCACTTAAGTGACTAAATAAAACATGAGCATTTTATCAAAATAATAAGTCACTAGGATGAATTGGCCGATTGACTTATGAACATAAAGGCTTCGAAAAGGAACTTTAGAGATCGAAAATTGGCTGAGGAAGTCACTTTAAAATTAGAACATAAAGTGACAGACCTAGGGCACATGCAATAGGGTTTTAAGCTTAGGCATCTCATGAAAATACCCTAGGAAATAAAAAGTCCCTAACACCACCAAAGCTTATGACTTAGGTGGCTTTAGAAGACCCATTATTACTAATTTCTCCCATTCATTCTTATATTTTTAAAAATAACTAAACTTTTAACATAGTGTAGGATTGTCCCATAGTCAACCAATGAGTTTGAAAACTAAAAAAATATGTAGCATATTTAGAAGGAAACTTGTAGGTAACATATTAAAAATTATTTGCTCATCCTTCTTATTGATACCCATATTTTAGTTATGTTCTTAGATCATTGAACTTAGTTACATAATATTGATTTTTACTAAAACTTATAGGATCTAGGTTCATGAGGTCACTATCTATTTAACATCCCCTAACCTCATCAATTTGACTTTATAATTTTGCAAATTTGTTCCATACATTTTAAGGTATATTATACATATCAATATGAAAAAGGAGATCAAGAGGAAAAAAAGTATGTAAATATCTAAGTGCCTTGGTATGTTCAATGAACCATGCTATCTTTTATTTAGGATCCTTCAATTTTATGATATAGATTCCAATATATAAGGAATATACTCTTCACGCATTAAAATATTCTATAATTTTTTTCTTCGAGTTGAATAGTTCTATGGAGTTAAGTAAGGGATTGTAGGATGACCCATTAGAAGAGCACAAATGAAACTCAAAGTAGAGAAAATGAGCACAATAACATTATCACATCCCCCAAATTATTTAATCAAAGAACCCTCTAACAAATATGAGTTGGAAAGTTTTATACTTAATGTAGCTACAAATGCCACTTGCAAAAAATATAAGGTGGTTTTTGTTTCAATGCTTTGCAATTGTTTAAATAGGGCTATAATACTACAAGTAAAATTTATGATCACAATGAGTACATACCAATAGAACCATTATGAAATATATAAAAAATATACTTTCAAAAAAATTACACCTAAAAAAGAGTTTGTATGAGCCCAAAGAAAGTCTTAGAGGGTCCCAAAATAGGAATTGTGCAACAAGACTTGTAACAAATTGTAAATTCTAGAAAATTTATTTACTAACTTTTAAAATCATTTGCACCACTATAACATATGTAGAAAAGTAGTCCAAATAAAAAAAATCCAAAAAAGGAGTTTTTATGAGTGAGAAGGCATTCAAATTTCACCTATTATATCTAAACTACAAATCAAAGAGGATGTAAAATTTACAAAGAGGTTACTAACATCATATTATATCTAAACCACAAATCAAAGAGGATGTAAAATTTACAAAGAGGTTACTAACATCACCAATGACATGTGGGTAATAAATCTAGTAGAGGTGGCATCAATTGAAATACTCTTGCTCTTCCAAGAAATGCTAGCTAAGTAGTGGAGAATTTGATTAATTACTCTCTTTGTATCAAAGAAGAGTATCATAGATGACAATAAAATGATTGTGTGGAGTGAGAGTCACATCGTTAGGTTTGATCACTTCTCAAGGGAGTACTTGGTGTCAAACTATGATGTTTATTTGTTAAGGTGGGGTTTGATTCTGTCATGCAAAATATTGAAGGGGAGTTATGGTTGTGATTCTAATGTGGGGAGGAGAGTCATTGGCTCTAATCCTATTAAGCTCATTCGCTAGGAAGAGATGAAAGGTTTTTAGGATTCACTCATTTAAAAGTGAGTTCCTTTGCATGAAATTCTTCTCTCACATGCCTCCATTTGTTAGCTCACTAGATCTCCCTTATGATCTCTACTTTTAGGCTTGCTCTTTAGTGGGTGTTTTTTGAATTGGTAGATTTTCTTGGATCTCACTCAACACTACCTCAATCCAATATTCCTTAATTCTAGAACACATCAAGTGTAAAATATTGAGTGATAAAATGGGTAGATTAAAAAAAGGCAATCTAACATATTTTTTTGGTTTTATTTGCATTTTCTAGTTTGATCCTTGCCTTGTTGATTTTTTGGGTGCCTCATGATTTTTTACAAGTGAAGTGAGGGTTAATGGACCTCTCCCTTTTTATTAAAAAATATTCAATTTACATGATTAAAGCCTCTTGAAATGGGTAGAGATAGAGAGATATTTCTCAAAGAAACATGACTAAAATTGATAGGCCAAACAAAAAATACATATGAAAAAATGGAATAGTCAAAAAGATTAAAGAAATACATGGGGACATAGTGAACTAAATTATTCCCAATTCATCCCCATCTATGATAATATGTGAGCAGAGAAGCATATGATGCAAGCTTAAGTCTTGTCTAATGTGTGATTTCTTATGCTTTTGCATGGGAGTCCCAATTCCCTCATCATTCGCTAAATCAATGAGCAATGGTTGGAAACCATATGATACCTTGTGAGTCCAAGTTTCAAGAATTCCTTCTACATAAGAGATTTGACTTGGGAGGGCACCTCATCCCAAGAGATTGTGTTTGACACTTTATCTTTCTAAACTTGTGGTGAATTTGGAGGACATGAAACTTGTTTTTCTACCTTGGCAACAACATGATGAGGTTGAGCATCTTTTTACCAAGTGGCATGACTTACTGACTTGTGTTTGTTAATAGGGAAATTTACAATAATCTGACCTATATCATAACATCTTTGATGATGAAATGACAACCCTTCATAGTCTAGAGTTGAACCCAATACTTGTTTGCAACTTTCAGGGTAATGCTTATAGAAGATCCTTGGAGATATCTAGATCTACTAGAATCCTAGCATAAGTTGTGTGAGTAAAAGTTGAAATATCCTTATCTATAACTAGAAATTTACCATATGAGTTGCTAATAGCTTCAAAGCAAGAGTCCAACTATAATTGAAGTGGAAGATTTGGAAGGAAGACTTAGGTTAGTAAGACACATAAAGATTATGTGGAGGGATTGAAAGCCAGGTGCCATGATTTTATCATGAGAGTGTGTTGACTCCAAAACCAAAAATGATGAAAAAAATAATCTCAATCTTTAACATATTCAAAGGATACAATGAAAACCTTTGTGCATAGGGTTAAATTTATAGATTGTCTTCCACGAGTGATTACTATTTGTTCATATCTAGAAGGTTTGGCTAGAGGCATTTAGAGAGGCTAATCGAGTCACACACAACAAAAAAATCTACCCTTCAATTAATTTTGTACCAAATTAAAAAATAAAAGATTTCTGAGTGTGATTGATTCCTTTTAAAATCTATGACCCCTTAGTAGAGGGTTTTCTAAAGATATCCCCATAAGAATTAGAAATAATTGATGAGTAATCCTTCAAGTTTTTGAAACCCACACTCATCAAATTGGGTGAGGGCTTAATATATGACAAGGGCATCATACTAGAAGTTGCACCTTCAAGGAAGGACCTAGAATTTGAGCCATTTGAACCCACAACAATTGTCACTTTAAAGGACTTAGGAAGAGCAAGGAGGTGTACTTGTGAAACATTCAAGCCATCCACACCATAACTACTATCATTAAAGATGCTCAATCCCTTGAAACTACTAGGAAAATCCTTGTCTAGACTTGAACAAAGTGAGATAGATATAAAAAATATTAAAGGAGGCAAAATCTTATGAACATAGGCTAAAAAAAATGACCATTATCTTTGGCTAATTTAAAGACAATTAGGGTTTTGGTGGAGCAATATGAGTAGTTCACAAACACCATTTTCTTAAAGCATACTCAAAGCTAACTTAAAATCTAATAGGTGTCTTGTGATGTTACTGAGGATTTCTATCTTCTTTATTTTCTTGTGTTTTCATAGCTTGATGATGATTTATCTAGATGAACTAATCTAAATGTATGAAAAAATCAATCTACTTTATCCTTTTGCATTTTTCAAGATTCCAAATATGATATAATTAATCTAATTGCAAGAGAAATTCCTTTTTATTTTTATTTTTGAATGGATGCAATTAAATGAAATTTTTCTAAATGCAATTACTACGTTAATTTTTGTGTTCAATTTATTTGCTCGACCATAATAAAAATGTTGATATCTCTAAATCTTTTAAATTTATTTTGCAAAAATAATGTAAAACAGCTGATTCTAAATCTAATTCTACTAAAACAAATGACATTCCTAAATCTCATCCATGAAAATATAAATAAATGCTACTTCTCCTCAGCAACTATGATTACGTAATTAAGCTACCTATTGCCTTTTCAAAAAAGGCCAAAGAAAAAAGGAAGTGTGTAGTTTTCTCCTCTCCATCAAGTGTCAAGTTGACGGTACGGTGATACTGGGTATCCAGAAAGATGTCTAGAGAGCGTTCACGAGGAGGATATCCGTCTTTTAGAAATGGCACCGAACCTAAAGAAACATCTAACCCCGAACAAGAGACTGACAAGTTACACTCACCAACCGGCTAGTAATGGGCATTGGCGCCCCTGGATTTCACGGGCGGAACTTCAAGTTTATTGTCACTGTCGTCGTCCGTATAAATTGTCGGCTTTCGTTCTCAATATCTCACTATATGGACTTGGTTTTCTGTGTGTTTCTCGGACCTGCAGATGGTCTCATTATTCACTCTCGTCGTCTTTCAACACTGTACACCAATTTCCTCGTTTGCAGTCGGCCTAATTTATCACCTTGGAAAGCGGTATGGATGTGCAATTTTGTTTAAATAAAGAGCTGAGCTCATATATTTTGTCTCTTACATGTTGGATTTGCCTTTGTCGTCTTCGTTTGTTAAATAAATTCTCCAAACACTAAATTTCAGTAGCCCTCACTGCCATGTTACTTCATTGCAGCTATTTATATTTATATTTTTAGTGTTTTATTTTATTCCGAGAGGGTTTAAACTCCTGTGGAAGCCGGGAAAAACGAATTAGGCTAAAAACCTTTAAAAACATTTTCCAGTTCAATTACTAATGTTAACCAAATTTTTTATGCTTAATCTCAATCATTCATTACTACATCGTATAGCCAGGAGTGCAGTAAATCTTTATTCCGCTATTTGTTTCTTATTATACCGCTTTTCTCAAAGAGATTTTAATCGATGTTATGAAAGACTAAAATTTTTACATATTTTGAATTATAGTCTATGATCCACCATCAGAATGAGAGAGTATTGAGAGTGTTTTACTTATTGAGAGTATTGAAAGAGTGAGCCATTCTGTTTTAAGAGCTTCCAATCTGGATTATAGTATCTATTTTGTGACTGGCCCCGCGTGCTTGCTAAGGTTAATAGTTTTTAGGAGCTGAAGCATTTTATGACATAAATTAGTATGCTCGTAATTGCTCTGGTTATTAGTACTTCCGCTTTCTTTCTTCTTCTGAATTTTATTTTCTTGCCATTTTATTTCTTTGCAGGTCTTATTAACTCTTTGTTAAATTTATAAATGGATTGACAATCTCTCTAAGTTTCCTTATTGCATGATCTCTAGAGTTTTTGAAGCAATCTTCTTGTTTCAGCTATAGAGGGCTGAGGGTTGAACCATAAGGTAACCGCTCTACTACCTTTATCTTTTTGGAAAAGGACGGTCTAATGATCATATTTTTCCTTTTGCATTCCACTATGAAAATAATCTATAAACATGTCACGCTGAGGAATAACCTGAATCTTTCAAAGAATAAAACATTTCCCATCTTTTTCTACCACTCCAAGTCTATTTTCCTTTCATAAGCCTAACATCTTCCAAATCACTCCCATGAAGTTGTGTGTGTTCTCTTAAACAGTTCCTCTTATTCAGGAACTCCATTCCTATCATAACTTGAACGTTCATCACCAACAAATGTGATATTTACATCACCACCTACTGTCCAATTCATAGGTGTCACCACCATCCTTCATTTCTGCTTCCGCAATTTCTTTTCTGTTGTTAAGTATTGAAAGCGTTGATATTGATGATTATATTTTTAGTATTGAGGCGGGTTATTAAGGTGAGGTATGAAGGGATGCTCAATCAATAGCTGTAGATTTCAAATTGAAGGCATGGATATATTCGTGATGGAGGTCAACTGTTTCCTGACTAATTGTGAAAAAACCACCTGTATATAACCTTATGTCAACATAGTTTCCAGCAACAACATTAGAAGGAATCTAGTCTTAAACCTTTTCAGCAACCACCATTACATTCCCACTATCGGTAGTAGGGATCACAGCAAACTGCAAATGAGTGTCAGCAATATCCTCATGCACATCTCTTCTGGACATACTGTTACACAGAAAGTCACTTTCTCATTCAAAGTATTATTCTGAACTTGAAAAGTAGCATTTGCATTCACATTATCTGAAAGATGTTTTCAACCCACGTGAGCAGGGGGCGAGAAGGAGTCTTTTTTTGTACCTTTAAGCTTCAATGGCCCAACCATATTTATCATACTCAACATGCCCAACGGCTCCTTTTTAGAACTCTCTAGGAAGAGATGCATTAACATTCTCCATCTACCTTTATCAACACCACATGTATGATCCCTAAGCAAGCCAAAGTTTGAGTGAACTTCTTAAATCCTCTTTGTATCTTCCGTTTGAATAGAGGTGTGTAAAAAACACAAGAAGAAAACTTTGCCTGTGTAATGAGTGATCTCTCCACCCCCCCCAACTCCTCTCTCTTCCTCTTCCTTAAAGAAACATCTATATATCTTGATTTCTTAATTTCTTGATATAAGCACAAATGCCACAATGAAACACTCACAAAGAGATTGCTGTAACTCAACATGTATGCTCATGTTATTTAACATATCTAAAGCAGTGTTTCTGTGAGTTCCAGGGACGACTAAAATTTTCCCAGATATTGGGGACTTGTGAGGGATGGCTATAAATAATTATCTAAAAATTAAGATTTAATCTAAAACAAATTGAAAATTATCTTAAATAAGTAATACTAATACCTATATCTTGATTCAAATCCATGATCAAACAGTGAATAACGTTGTCCTTTGTCACATTATGTCACATGAATAATCATTAAGTAAACTGTAAGTATAATTTCAAATACAAGTGCTGAAATTAAAATGATAAGTTTGTTCCTCTTAACATGGCAATTAAGTCTATTATGTGGACCATTTCCTTTTAGAAACATGGGAACTAAAAGCTTGCCAAAGGAGGCAAATGGCAAGTGCTTGTGGCAGTGATGGGGGAGCATATGCATGCCACTAGCTTACTAGTTTGTCTTGTGCCAAAATTTATCTATTTATCTTTGCTGAACTCTTGTAGCCATTGAGTTCAACAAATTTGATCCATTGAAATTTGATTAATGCAGCAACATTTGTGCCATACTTTTTTGAGTGTCTACATGAAGTCCTTTTTCACCTCCTTGTTGTACAATGGAGACAACTGTACCAAGTATTTTCCACAAACCTTTTAGGATTCATTGCACATATGACTATTTGTATTAGAGTGTTCAACATCACCCACCTCTATTGAATGATGGTTAGAAACTTCTTAGGTTAGAACCATAAGGTGAGGTTTTTCTAACAAATCTTGATTTTTATTGGACCAAGCATGATATGCATGCATATATAGATCTCTCAAGGTTAGGACTGTTAGAGTTGGATATTTAATGACTATGAAAACAAGGGCTATAATGGATGTGATGAATCTCATGTCTTGCCTGAAGGAGTTACTCATCATCACTTCCTTTACTCTCTTCTCTTGATTTGTTTTAGACTCCCCCTCTCAGAGTATGCTATCGAGTCATGATCAGTAGTCGCAAGGGCTCTTCCAACTCAAGTATTCTCTACAATAATATGAAGCATGATGCAAATTAGGGTTCCATTGGGTCAAGGAATTCCTTCCTCGAAAAGGACCAAAATAGACATAGTAAGGTTTGGTAGTTGCAAATGAACATCTAAGTGCCCCCCACCACGATTTTTTTGACCCCCTTAAGTTTTCCAATATCTATGAGTGTATTGTTCCTTGCATGCACACAACATGGGGCCCAATAGATGTGCCTATAAGTAACTTTAGTTAACTTCCCTATTGTGTTGCACCCATGTTGCATCACTAAGCACGTACACTATATTGGAAGGACCAACCTCTTCAATAGCATTTCTTTGTATTTGAAATTGAAGCTCTACATTCTAGTGCTTTCTTGAATAGTAAAACTACCTTGGGGCCTTCCTTACATTTGACCATAATGAGTGGGTGATGTCTAAGATATGTCCACCCATTCATGATGATGCTACACCTATGCAACACATAGGTGTATCTCCTCCATCAACAATTTCACCTCAAAACTATTTTTGTCTAGGATAGAGACTTTCAATTTGGTCTTGTTTGGGGGTACATAAGATGGACTTGCTTTGTGGACCTTCACAATAGCTTCCTTGAAATAAGGAGAGCAAGCAACATGAAATATAATACTAGTGGTGAAGAAGGATTTGCTAATGGAATCTACAACCAAGTTGAACATGAGCTTGTGGCTTTTCTTTTTCCCTTAGGTTGCATTGCTCACTTCAAATTTGGAACCATAGGGGTTGCATAAATATGCTAGGAAGTTTAAGAGTCTTGTGGCTACAACACACTCGATTTCTAAGAAATAGGGGTCATGGTAATTTTTAGTGTCTTTTAGTTTCCCCATTATTTTTTCTTTGACGCACCTTAGTGCTATAATGAATCAATTCTCTCAAATGTTTCTTGTGATTCTTAGGTTTCAAACTTTGTGTTTCTATGGTATGATTGCTGGAGTTTTGTGCTACTTATTTGAGTTAGGGTTTTAGTTTTAATTTTAATTCTGTGTCTATTGGGGGATCAAGTGCTTTGAATGAGACATCTCTTAGCTTTTGCCTTATTAATCTGATATATTGAGTTAACGAAAGAGGGGCAAGTTTCTATATCTTGTTGTCTTGGACTATTGAGAAGTTTTTTCTTCTTTTCGTTTAGTGGTGAGTAAGCTATGACTTTGATATTTGTTGGTACCCTTCAAAATTTTTTCCCAAATCAATATTTTAACTACTAATCATGATTGTCTTTCCTATCTAGGTCTTTAGGTTGTTCTAGGTTAGTCCTTTTTGTTTACTAACAGTGTTTGTAGGATCCTTATAGGCAAATATTGCCAATGAGGAAGTTAATCATAGGAGCTCCAACATAGAGAGTACAAGAAAATGAGAAAAAAAGCTTTAGAGTTCATACAAACGAGTGACAATGGGAGTGGGATTTGTAATTGGTGAAAAAGGGTGGAAGGAAGAAATGTGTAATGCCCAAATTTAAATTTTTTGCTTCATTAAGGCATTTTGTAAAAGTGGTTAAAGTCTTGTAAAAAATTTGTCAAAAAAAATCAAAATTTCTAAAAACAATTTTTTTCTATTTTTAGAAATTTCTAAAAATAGACGTGATTTAGGGTTTTCTGGGTTTGTTGTCAAACAAATGCTAGCAAAATTTTCTAAAATAAAAAATTCTATTTT
>VDFB02173993.1:68683-131892 GCA_007258455.2 Sequoia sempervirens
CCTATTGCTTTAGTTGGCTCACTTGTCTGTTAACCCATTCTTTGGTTCGGGCCACGATGGGTTTAGTCACAATGTCCAGGTCATCAACCTCCTGCTCATCCCAATCGACTGTGGGTAGCGGTAAGTTGGCAACTGTGTTATACCGAGGATCCATGATAGTGCTTTCATCTTCTTCTACTTGATCCGGTATGGGGAACAGTTGCACCCTTCTTACGAAGTATGCAGTCATCCTCATATAGTGCCTGACATGCACTTCTTTGTCATCCTAGAAATTTGCCCAGAAATATTCGACATTATGTAAATGGGCGTACTCCGATCCCAATGCTTTTCTTACGTGCCCATATGGGTCCATTCGCGGGTGAGCAGTGTGTAGCTGGAAGTGGTACTCTGCCAGTTCCTTTTCTGAATTCCCAGCACATTGGGAGGTTTGCAGTTTATACATGCCCTGCCCGAAGGTAAAGGGATAAGAGATCCCTGCCAAGTGCTTGCTGCTGAGGAGGGTGTTGACATGCTGCAGCTGCTGAGAGAGTTCTAATAGTATTATCTGGTCATTGGGGTACCGGGGCAGCTTGTTCGGTCTCTCATTGAAACCTTGGGCATGAATGTATGTAAACTTGGGGAATTGCAGGTACAGGAAAGCGTATTGCTTTAGGAATGCCCACATGCTGTGAGAAACTCTCCTCTCAAAATCCCATCCCAGTAACCAGATGATGTGACCCATAAAGGCATCATTCACCCTACAATATTCCTTCTTGAAGTTCTAGAATTGGAGCTGGGGATATCGGTCATAGGCCTTCAGCTTTCAGCCTGTCTCTTCCTCGGGCGCCACAAACAGTCCACTGTACTATCTCTGCTCTGCCAATGAATAGACCAAATAGGAGGTCATGTAGAATTTGGAGCTCTTTTTAATATTCATAAACTGCTCATGAAAGCAGTTGTTGATAATACCTCCTCAGTAGATTGAGGCCTTCGTGGTGACATCTTCGTTCCCATGGATGATTTGCTTGAGGAAGTACACCATCCATTCTTGAAAGAATTCAGCAGAGGGAAGGCCCATTACTCGGCTCAGCATGGTCACTAAGTCGTGATAGTCCTCATGGAAATCGCTGCGAAAGAGTTCGTGAGGGACCTTTGCAACATTGCCTCTTTTTTCCTTCAGCCAGAACTGGTCTATCAATCTTCTGCAACCCATTGGGTCCTCGTTCCAAGTCGCCTTTCCCTCCTCCATTGTGGGTACTTCCATTTCCTCAAAGGTAGGAATGTGGAAGGTCTTTGTGATCCCCTCAGCTGACATGTCAACAAGAATATTCCCATCTCTGTCAATGATGGTCCTCGTTTCAGGTTGGTAGGCCTGCCGGCAGGCCATGACGAGCTTAGGAGAAATAAGGGATGGGGGGAAACCTACAACTTTTGCAATTCCGCTATGCCTGATTAGTCTGGCATTATCGGTCCTTGGGTGAATTCTGACCCTTTTCTTGAACTCGTCAATGTCGACCCGGCCGATGTTGGTGTCGGATATTTCCTTCCAATCTATGGTGACTTTTGATCGCAACGGTTCAGCTTGGAACTAGAACTTCATTTGGTCTTTATCCTCCTTCCCACGAGGAGTTTTGCCTGATTTCTTTCCTTTGTCTTTCTCTGTAGTTCCTCTCGAGGGTCCTACACTCGATTCCATATATCCTGCAAACATAGACACAATGAGTATGACCGATTACAAAGGTATGAGCGTTAGTCAAAATCCAATTCAAACAAAGTACGATTGATCAAAATGTTTTCTTCAAGATATCGTTATCCATTTACTGGAGGGACTTCAGACAATCCGGGCCTGAAGGGCCAGACTTCCCTAGAAAAAATGTTGTTTAGGGGAGGCGAACAAGGTAGCGTGATCCAAATGATTTTTCAACTTCAAATTTTGGTGGTTTGAGGTGCTCATGTTGAAGAGGGCTGAATTTTAGCACGTGGGTTGAGATTAGATTTCAATTTTGAGGTCGTTTAGGTCACTTTTGGGGCTCCCGGAAGTTCAGGCTCAGAAAGCAGTCAGACGTTCGTTGTTTGAAACAGCCAGCCAAAAACGGAGTTCCGAGGACGGAACTCCGGAGACCAGGACCTGGAAGGCCAAAGGACGGCGGGCGGTTCGGGACTTGAGGGTCGGAAAGACGCCGAGGTTTTGCCGTCTCGGAACGGAAATCCGAGAACAGAAACCCGGAAGGAGCGGTTTGGAGGACCGAACCTGGCATGAAGCTTGGACCCCAGTTTTTTTCATTTGAAGTCTTTCGGCGAACAGGAGGGTGGAGCCCGAAAGCCGGAATAGCGAGCGTGATTTTCCCCGTTTAGGGCAGTGGTCACAGGACAAAATTCTGGAACCAGGAGCTCGAAGGGAGAAAGGACGTTTTCAGTTCAACGTTGTGTTTCGCGGTGAATGATGGATTGGGGCCCGAGAGGCAGGAGTTCATCGTTTGATGGCCGCTTCGACAGGGCGAAGCTGCAACAGAGGTCCACAGACAGAAGTTCACGAACTGAGACCCGGGATCGTGACGAAGGGTTATCCTTCTGCGAAAAACACCAGACGACGAGGAGCAATGCGGGCTTCGGGAGTCAGGAAGGCGGGGTCACTCTACCGTTTTGTGAATGGCGAATGCCCGGCGGAACTCTGGACACAGAAGTCCGGTGTTCCGGGCCCGGGAAGGCAAAACAAAGGCCTATTTTTGGAGTTTGTATGTGATCTGACAATCGGTGAAGTCAGGGATCGAGACACAGGGAGGGTCGCGACAAATCTGGTGAAATATTTTCTAAGATTTCAAAGGCGACGAAAGGAAGACTCGGGCCCGGAAGGCGTGAACGCCCCTGGGCGAAGAACAGCCGCGACAAAGTTAGGTTCCAGATGTAGATTCAAGGGTGTTTTGGAGGTTTTCCGAGGATTCTAAGACATGGGTTTTCTAGGTGTGGCTTTTATCTATCCATCCAATGCATTTTAATCCAATTTATTCAATTTTAGGCATTTTAAAATTATGAAAAACTTCTCGGGAGGGGAAGCGGTGAACCTACACCGAGAATGCGATGAGGAAGTTGCTAATCCGCAGGATCGGCAAATGAAGGGGCGGGCATGAGGGGCGGCAATCGGCAGTGTCAGACTCTTTGGAGGCAGGCGCTCGACCTAATCACGACAAGTGAAAATGACAGGTTGGGGCCTAATATTTATACCCCCTGCCATTAATGGCTTCATTTAATGCATGTACGACTAGTAGAGTGGTTGGTAAGTTTGAAAATCACAGACGGCAGTAGGAGGTCTGGGGTCTGGGGGCCGGAAAGGCGCGAGGTGGCGGCTGCTCAGAAATTGACTTTTAAGATCGGCGGCGAGGAGAGGTTCGGATCCCGGAGGGTGGAATGCCAGAGAGATTTGGCTACTGGAAACTACGAACGGCGGAGGGAATTCTGGGAACGACGGCCCAACCGATTGGGCCCAGAGGACACAGAAGCAGTTAGAGCTTTGCATGAAAAATACACGGCGACAGCTGACAGACCGGGGCCCAGGGTCCGGAAATGCGGACGCCTTTCACCGTTTGTGAACGAAAAACCCTGAGGGGAAGCCCGAAGGCAGAAACCCGGAAGGCCGGGCTCGGGAGGGCTCAAAGCCGATGGCAGAAGAAAACTGCCAAGGAAAGCCCAAAAAGCCTCAGGGCTTAACCAAAGATGAGTGGGCGAAATATGATCACTTTAGAACGGGCTTCAGGGGTACGCTGACCATTAGGGACGCCAAAATAGGGGCACACAAAATGAGGCGGCAACAAAAAATGATCCGGCAAGGCGAAAGAAAAAGAGGGTCCCCGTTCCGAACAGGGCGTGTGTGCTAAGGGCACAACACAAACTAACCAATTTTATGCCCTTATCATTGACAATTGTCCTCCTCCTAGGGTCATACCCTTTTTCCAGTGCTCTGATTATCTCAACATTTATAAACACATTTATGGCAACCAACTATATCTAAATAGATTCCATCCCTAGGATGATATGGTAGCATCCCTAACACCCTTTGATTTATTAATTAACCTGATGAGCCTGATTTATAACTAGTTTTCTCTTGTTTAGTTCATATCTTTCAAACACTTTAAGCTACTTATTTCATATACACTCTTGAACTTATATGCCTTTTATATCTTTTATGCCAGCCAAACCAAACTTTGATGAATGGAAATATGATAATGATATGATGATATTTGCATGGATGAATGTGTGAGTGTGTATGAAATTCAGTATGATTATGTGTTTAATTCATGATTGTTAATGGTATGTATGCTTTAGATGAAACTAACTCCTTGCAATCAGAAGAATAACAACCCATATCAGTTGAAGAACTCAACACACAACCAAAGGATTCCAGGCCGATTGTAAGGGATATTCCAAGGATGTTGGAAACATGACAGTTGTAGAAATGATGGAAGCAATCATTGGAGTGGTCAGTTGTGAGTCATCAAGGCATTTAATAAGATGATGGAGGAAAGAAGAAGTTTGTAATAATCAGGAAACTGATGTGACTGTTTGCATATAACACATCTCTATCATACTGTTAAAGAAGAGTTGCAAATCTAATTTTCTTCTTCTATATTTTTTAGTTATAGTTCCAGTTGCAAAGACTTTGTATCTCTCTATTTTGAAGGAGAGTGGGTATCTTCATTTAATTTCTATTTTTAGTCTTTATGCAAATAAACCTCCTTCTAAACCTATATAGTTGGATCAGTAGTTGAGGAGCAAAGTTAGTTAGATGTGACATGTTTTGATAGATATAGTTTTGTTTCACATACAATATCTTTGTTAGTTTTCTATTATGCGTTCATGAATGAGAAATCTATGAAGATTATTATCAGATTGTAGAGCTCAATTATATGCAATAAAGATGTTCCACTTTACTGTTATGATTAGTTGAATTAAGTAGCACATATTTGGTTTCTCTTGTGGGGACAACTTAAGAAAGGGCCACTCAAGGTACTGTTACCCACTTTCATTTTTGTTGTTAGTTTACATGTTTACATTATTGCAATAATTTTACTAGATTCTTCATTACATGCACATGAATGATGTTTAGTCTCATGTTTTAAGTTATGTAATGTATCATTGAGTCATCCTCCAAAGTGAGTCAAACAGTTAGAAATAAGAATCAAAATTACTAGTGAAATTATAGAGTTTAGGTTTAGCAGTTAATAGTTATAGTGTTAAGCCAAAGGTACCTGTAGCATTAATAACAAATTAAGTTATTTCCCTTGTTTTGCAGTTTATGCTTTATTTTCCTTTTCTAGCCTTTATTGTTTTCATGCACGTGTAAACCACCTATACTTGATGATATAGGTTGTGCAAAGTCTATGAATACACATACAGTACCAACATCATCAAAAGCTTACAAAGCCCTGGTTGATAATTTAATGGAGTCTTTCCAAGGGTTTAGTGGACTATTCAGTTAGGAACCATTCCTCTAAATTGTGTGTCTAACACCAAGTTGACTAGACATTATTGGGGCCTTGTATAACCTATTTGAGAGAATTATTGAGCTCTGATCATTCTTAGCTCTCTTGGATGACACTAGAAATTGTTGCAAAATATCCTCATCCAAAACCCTCTTTAATTTCCCTGACATATCGACCACTTTAGGAATTAGGGTTTAGTTTGTGAAATTAGGGCTTTATGGACAACAAGGGTTTTTACTATCTTTTTTGAAAATTCAAAGACTACAAGGCATCTATCCTCAATTTTCACTTAGAACTTGACCTAACCCAACTAGGGAAACCTTTTAGATATTTGAATTTCACAATGTAGGTGACGAGAATAGACTTACCCATTTTCTACTTTGAAGAACCCTAATTTAAAAATTTGAATGCTTTGACGGCTTAAATTTCACAAATTCTTTGTTGAGGATGCTTCAGAAGGTTTATAAGAACTCAAACCGAAGCAATCAACTTGAAAATATGGAAAAAATAAAGCTATTAAAGCTCATATGCATGAATAGGGTAGTCATAGGTAGCTATTTGTAAAGTTTGAATATAATCCCTTGATTTGACTTGGATGAATCTTCAACTATTAGGGCTTCTAAATACTTGAAAATATTTTTTCTTTAATGCTAGGAAAATCCCCTTACAAATCAATTTGGCGGCCCCAAAAAATCTTTAGAAAGCTTGGATAGTTGTGCTTACATAGTACAAGAAAGGATATGTGTCATTGTTTCACATTATTGTTGCTTTAAGTTGTTTCATTTGTTATAATCCATGATACAAAACAAGCTTGTGAAATATTGACATGTGTAACTTAGGCACCATCATGTACACTTAACTTTAACTATTGGGAAGAAAACTAGACCCATCTTGAGTAAGCTCCACATGGTGAATGATCACATCATCACAAGATTAAGACAAAGGCCCTTTTAAAACCCACGATAAGATTGAGCTGCATGATCCAATTGAATTTTTCCATTTGTTGATGACGGGGTCACCAAACCTTCTGAAGAGTGAGCAACACACTTCACACATGGCAACTCATCGTGAGTTTGCATGATGAATGAATGGAATATTTTAATGACGTCCACGAGACTAAAAAGTCTATGGGACCTAGACAAAACAAGCCTAATTTGTCTTCATGCTCTTTTCCAAGTCGGATCTCTTGCTATTAATTTTGACTAGAAGGCTAGCCGTCTGATTAATCTTATCTTCCTCAAATAGCTGGTACATATTGTCAACTTTCAAACTATTTTCGTGTTGAGTACATATATCCTCATAAGCTGTGCATTCCATGATGAAGTGCCATTCTGTTTCCACAACCCCCTTATTGCAGAAAATACAAGTTCTTTCTTCTCAAGTTTCCTTAGATATCTTCCACCTACCAGTCTCACACCTAAGGTGATGTGATCCCATCCTCAATTGTGCAACTAACCACCTCACTTTCCCTTTAATAGTTGTACCTAAATAAATTTTTTCACCATGATCCTTTGTCGGGTTAAACTCTTTGATGTAGTATGCTTTTTTTTGCCCAATTTGATTTGTCCACATGGTAGTTCTAAAATTTTCAGTCACGTAGCTTTTTATTTCACTATTGGTGCTAGGACACTCTTGCAAATTGATGTCCCACTTGCTCATCCACTTGTTGTGCTGTTTCATCCAAGTTTTCTTCCTACGATCTAGCGTCTCCTTCACAACTGTTTTAGGCCAATGGTGGTTATCCATGTTTTCAACCTTCTTTAAATAACTTATTAACAGGGTTAATGCTGACGCTTCCAATGGAAAAGTCCTCGTTTCAGCTAAAAGAATTTCATATGGGACTATGGTTTTAACTTTGAGACTACTTGTTATTAGATCTTTTTGGATTCTTTTAGTTGTCTCCAACTACACTTTAACATACTGCTTCCCCACACTTCACACCTATAAAGTACAACCAGAGTAACAAACAAACCAAAAAGGGTTTTCTTGGTTTTCCAATCCCAAAGCTTAACTTTTCTACACCTATTTTGTAGAAGGTAAGAGGCTTTACAACCTCCCTATATCCTTTTCGTATGACAAGTCTCCCAACTGAGCTTATAGCGAAAGTCAATCCCAAGATACAATAAACTCGATTGTTTTGAGCTTGCGATGTGAAGCTTGAGTGCGATACAATAAAAACATGCCATATGTTCACCACTAGGGTAAAGTCTATGAAAGTGAAAAAATTTCTTGTGGTTATATTTCACACTATCATGGCTTCACGTATGGGCCCCTCATTTGAACTTGCAAAATAAGGAGTTGTGATACAAGACATGACTCAACATATTTATGATAGATGTCATAATTTTACAAACTCATAATCTTTAGACAAATGTTGGAAATGAGCTCGCGACAAAGTAAACTTGCATGATAAAACATGGGAATGACACAAAGGTCCAACATTAATAGTAGTGGGGCCAAAAACTTAAAGGTGTGGGCAAAGCACTTAAGTGACTAAATAAAACATGAGCATTTTATCAAAATAATAAGTCACTAGGATGAATTGGCCGATTGACTTATGAACATAAAGGCTTCGAAAAGGAACTTTAGAGATCGAAAATTGGCTGAGGAAGTCACTTTAAAATTAGAACATAAAGTGACAGACCTAGGGCACATGCAATAGGGTTTTAAGCTTAGGCATCTCATGAAAATACCCTAGGAAATAAAAAGTCCCTAACACCACCAAAGCTTATGACTTAGGTGGCTTTAGAAGACCCATTATTACTAATTTCTCCCATTCATTCTTATATTTTTAAAAATAACTAAACTTTTAACATAGTGTAGGATTGTCCCATAGTCAACCAATGAGTTTGAAAACTAAAAAAATATGTAGCATATTTAGAAGGAAACTTGTAGGTAACATATTAAAAATTATTTGCTCATCCTTCTTATTGATACCCATATTTTAGTTATGTTCTTAGATCATTGAACTTAGTTACATAATATTGATTTTTACTAAAACTTATAGGATCTAGGTTCATGAGGTCACTATCTATTTAACATCCCCTAACCTCATCAATTTGACTTTATAATTTTGCAAATTTGTTCCATACATTTTAAGGTATATTATACATATCAATATGAAAAAGGAGATCAAGAGGAAAAAAAGTATGTAAATATCTAAGTGCCTTGGTATGTTCAATGAACCATGCTATCTTTTATTTAGGATCCTTCAATTTTATGATATAGATTCCAATATATAAGGAATATACTCTTCACGCATTAAAATATTCTATAATTTTTTTCTTCGAGTTGAATAGTTCTATGGAGTTAAGTAAGGGATTGTAGGATGACCCATTAGAAGAGCACAAATGAAACTCAAAGTAGAGAAAATGAGCACAATAACATTATCACATCCCCCAAATTATTTAATCAAAGAACCCTCTAACAAATATGAGTTGGAAAGTTTTATACTTAATGTAGCTACAAATGCCACTTGCAAAAAATATAAGGTGGTTTTTGTTTCAATGCTTTGCAATTGTTTAAATAGGGCTATAATACTACAAGTAAAATTTATGATCACAATGAGTACATACCAATAGAACCATTATGAAATATATAAAAAATATACTTTCAAAAAAATTACACCTAAAAAAGAGTTTGTATGAGCCCAAAGAAAGTCTTAGAGGGTCCCAAAATAGGAATTGTGCAACAAGACTTGTAACAAATTGTAAATTCTAGAAAATTTATTTACTAACTTTTAAAATCATTTGCACCACTATAACATATGTAGAAAAGTAGTCCAAATAAAAAAAATCCAAAAAAGGAGTTTTTATGAGTGAGAAGGCATTCAAATTTCACCTATTATATCTAAACTACAAATCAAAGAGGATGTAAAATTTACAAAGAGGTTACTAACATCATATTATATCTAAACCACAAATCAAAGAGGATGTAAAATTTACAAAGAGGTTACTAACATCACCAATGACATGTGGGTAATAAATCTAGTAGAGGTGGCATCAATTGAAATACTCTTGCTCTTCCAAGAAATGCTAGCTAAGTAGTGGAGAATTTGATTAATTACTCTCTTTGTATCAAAGAAGAGTATCATAGATGACAATAAAATGATTGTGTGGAGTGAGAGTCACATCGTTAGGTTTGATCACTTCTCAAGGGAGTACTTGGTGTCAAACTATGATGTTTATTTGTTAAGGTGGGGTTTGATTCTGTCATGCAAAATATTGAAGGGGAGTTATGGTTGTGATTCTAATGTGGGGAGGAGAGTCATTGGCTCTAATCCTATTAAGCTCATTCGCTAGGAAGAGATGAAAGGTTTTTAGGATTCACTCATTTAAAAGTGAGTTCCTTTGCATGAAATTCTTCTCTCACATGCCTCCATTTGTTAGCTCACTAGATCTCCCTTATGATCTCTACTTTTAGGCTTGCTCTTTAGTGGGTGTTTTTTGAATTGGTAGATTTTCTTGGATCTCACTCAACACTACCTCAATCCAATATTCCTTAATTCTAGAACACATCAAGTGTAAAATATTGAGTGATAAAATGGGTAGATTAAAAAAAGGCAATCTAACATATTTTTTTGGTTTTATTTGCATTTTCTAGTTTGATCCTTGCCTTGTTGATTTTTTGGGTGCCTCATGATTTTTTACAAGTGAAGTGAGGGTTAATGGACCTCTCCCTTTTTATTAAAAAATATTCAATTTACATGATTAAAGCCTCTTGAAATGGGTAGAGATAGAGAGATATTTCTCAAAGAAACATGACTAAAATTGATAGGCCAAACAAAAAATACATATGAAAAAATGGAATAGTCAAAAAGATTAAAGAAATACATGGGGACATAGTGAACTAAATTATTCCCAATTCATCCCCATCTATGATAATATGTGAGCAGAGAAGCATATGATGCAAGCTTAAGTCTTGTCTAATGTGTGATTTCTTATGCTTTTGCATGGGAGTCCCAATTCCCTCATCATTCGCTAAATCAATGAGCAATGGTTGGAAACCATATGATACCTTGTGAGTCCAAGTTTCAAGAATTCCTTCTACATAAGAGATTTGACTTGGGAGGGCACCTCATCCCAAGAGATTGTGTTTGACACTTTATCTTTCTAAACTTGTGGTGAATTTGGAGGACATGAAACTTGTTTTTCTACCTTGGCAACAACATGATGAGGTTGAGCATCTTTTTACCAAGTGGCATGACTTACTGACTTGTGTTTGTTAATAGGGAAATTTACAATAATCTGACCTATATCATAACATCTTTGATGATGAAATGACAACCCTTCATAGTCTAGAGTTGAACCCAATACTTGTTTGCAACTTTCAGGGTAATGCTTATAGAAGATCCTTGGAGATATCTAGATCTACTAGAATCCTAGCATAAGTTGTGTGAGTAAAAGTTGAAATATCCTTATCTATAACTAGAAATTTACCATATGAGTTGCTAATAGCTTCAAAGCAAGAGTCCAACTATAATTGAAGTGGAAGATTTGGAAGGAAGACTTAGGTTAGTAAGACACATAAAGATTATGTGGAGGGATTGAAAGCCAGGTGCCATGATTTTATCATGAGAGTGTGTTGACTCCAAAACCAAAAATGATGAAAAAAATAATCTCAATCTTTAACATATTCAAAGGATACAATGAAAACCTTTGTGCATAGGGTTAAATTTATAGATTGTCTTCCACGAGTGATTACTATTTGTTCATATCTAGAAGGTTTGGCTAGAGGCATTTAGAGAGGCTAATCGAGTCACACACAACAAAAAAATCTACCCTTCAATTAATTTTGTACCAAATTAAAAAATAAAAGATTTCTGAGTGTGATTGATTCCTTTTAAAATCTATGACCCCTTAGTAGAGGGTTTTCTAAAGATATCCCCATAAGAATTAGAAATAATTGATGAGTAATCCTTCAAGTTTTTGAAACCCACACTCATCAAATTGGGTGAGGGCTTAATATATGACAAGGGCATCATACTAGAAGTTGCACCTTCAAGGAAGGACCTAGAATTTGAGCCATTTGAACCCACAACAATTGTCACTTTAAAGGACTTAGGAAGAGCAAGGAGGTGTACTTGTGAAACATTCAAGCCATCCACACCATAACTACTATCATTAAAGATGCTCAATCCCTTGAAACTACTAGGAAAATCCTTGTCTAGACTTGAACAAAGTGAGATAGATATAAAAAATATTAAAGGAGGCAAAATCTTATGAACATAGGCTAAAAAAAATGACCATTATCTTTGGCTAATTTAAAGACAATTAGGGTTTTGGTGGAGCAATATGAGTAGTTCACAAACACCATTTTCTTAAAGCATACTCAAAGCTAACTTAAAATCTAATAGGTGTCTTGTGATGTTACTGAGGATTTCTATCTTCTTTATTTTCTTGTGTTTTCATAGCTTGATGATGATTTATCTAGATGAACTAATCTAAATGTATGAAAAAATCAATCTACTTTATCCTTTTGCATTTTTCAAGATTCCAAATATGATATAATTAATCTAATTGCAAGAGAAATTCCTTTTTATTTTTATTTTTGAATGGATGCAATTAAATGAAATTTTTCTAAATGCAATTACTACGTTAATTTTTGTGTTCAATTTATTTGCTCGACCATAATAAAAATGTTGATATCTCTAAATCTTTTAAATTTATTTTGCAAAAATAATGTAAAACAGCTGATTCTAAATCTAATTCTACTAAAACAAATGACATTCCTAAATCTCATCCATGAAAATATAAATAAATGCTACTTCTCCTCAGCAACTATGATTACGTAATTAAGCTACCTATTGCCTTTTCAAAAAAGGCCAAAGAAAAAAGGAAGTGTGTAGTTTTCTCCTCTCCATCAAGTGTCAAGTTGACGGTACGGTGATACTGGGTATCCAGAAAGATGTCTAGAGAGCGTTCACGAGGAGGATATCCGTCTTTTAGAAATGGCACCGAACCTAAAGAAACATCTAACCCCGAACAAGAGACTGACAAGTTACACTCACCAACCGGCTAGTAATGGGCATTGGCGCCCCTGGATTTCACGGGCGGAACTTCAAGTTTATTGTCACTGTCGTCGTCCGTATAAATTGTCGGCTTTCGTTCTCAATATCTCACTATATGGACTTGGTTTTCTGTGTGTTTCTCGGACCTGCAGATGGTCTCATTATTCACTCTCGTCGTCTTTCAACACTGTACACCAATTTCCTCGTTTGCAGTCGGCCTAATTTATCACCTTGGAAAGCGGTATGGATGTGCAATTTTGTTTAAATAAAGAGCTGAGCTCATATATTTTGTCTCTTACATGTTGGATTTGCCTTTGTCGTCTTCGTTTGTTAAATAAATTCTCCAAACACTAAATTTCAGTAGCCCTCACTGCCATGTTACTTCATTGCAGCTATTTATATTTATATTTTTAGTGTTTTATTTTATTCCGAGAGGGTTTAAACTCCTGTGGAAGCCGGGAAAAACGAATTAGGCTAAAAACCTTTAAAAACATTTTCCAGTTCAATTACTAATGTTAACCAAATTTTTTATGCTTAATCTCAATCATTCATTACTACATCGTATAGCCAGGAGTGCAGTAAATCTTTATTCCGCTATTTGTTTCTTATTATACCGCTTTTCTCAAAGAGATTTTAATCGATGTTATGAAAGACTAAAATTTTTACATATTTTGAATTATAGTCTATGATCCACCATCAGAATGAGAGAGTATTGAGAGTGTTTTACTTATTGAGAGTATTGAAAGAGTGAGCCATTCTGTTTTAAGAGCTTCCAATCTGGATTATAGTATCTATTTTGTGACTGGCCCCGCGTGCTTGCTAAGGTTAATAGTTTTTAGGAGCTGAAGCATTTTATGACATAAATTAGTATGCTCGTAATTGCTCTGGTTATTAGTACTTCCGCTTTCTTTCTTCTTCTGAATTTTATTTTCTTGCCATTTTATTTCTTTGCAGGTCTTATTAACTCTTTGTTAAATTTATAAATGGATTGACAATCTCTCTAAGTTTCCTTATTGCATGATCTCTAGAGTTTTTGAAGCAATCTTCTTGTTTCAGCTATAGAGGGCTGAGGGTTGAACCATAAGGTAACCGCTCTACTACCTTTATCTTTTTGGAAAAGGACGGTCTAATGATCATATTTTTCCTTTTGCATTCCACTATGAAAATAATCTATAAACATGTCACGCTGAGGAATAACCTGAATCTTTCAAAGAATAAAACATTTCCCATCTTTTTCTACCACTCCAAGTCTATTTTCCTTTCATAAGCCTAACATCTTCCAAATCACTCCCATGAAGTTGTGTGTGTTCTCTTAAACAGTTCCTCTTATTCAGGAACTCCATTCCTATCATAACTTGAACGTTCATCACCAACAAATGTGATATTTACATCACCACCTACTGTCCAATTCATAGGTGTCACCACCATCCTTCATTTCTGCTTCCGCAATTTCTTTTCTGTTGTTAAGTATTGAAAGCGTTGATATTGATGATTATATTTTTAGTATTGAGGCGGGTTATTAAGGTGAGGTATGAAGGGATGCTCAATCAATAGCTGTAGATTTCAAATTGAAGGCATGGATATATTCGTGATGGAGGTCAACTGTTTCCTGACTAATTGTGAAAAAACCACCTGTATATAACCTTATGTCAACATAGTTTCCAGCAACAACATTAGAAGGAATCTAGTCTTAAACCTTTTCAGCAACCACCATTACATTCCCACTATCGGTAGTAGGGATCACAGCAAACTGCAAATGAGTGTCAGCAATATCCTCATGCACATCTCTTCTGGACATACTGTTACACAGAAAGTCACTTTCTCATTCAAAGTATTATTCTGAACTTGAAAAGTAGCATTTGCATTCACATTATCTGAAAGATGTTTTCAACCCACGTGAGCAGGGGGCGAGAAGGAGTCTTTTTTTGTACCTTTAAGCTTCAATGGCCCAACCATATTTATCATACTCAACATGCCCAACGGCTCCTTTTTAGAACTCTCTAGGAAGAGATGCATTAACATTCTCCATCTACCTTTATCAACACCACATGTATGATCCCTAAGCAAGCCAAAGTTTGAGTGAACTTCTTAAATCCTCTTTGTATCTTCCGTTTGAATAGAGGTGTGTAAAAAACACAAGAAGAAAACTTTGCCTGTGTAATGAGTGATCTCTCCACCCCCCCCAACTCCTCTCTCTTCCTCTTCCTTAAAGAAACATCTATATATCTTGATTTCTTAATTTCTTGATATAAGCACAAATGCCACAATGAAACACTCACAAAGAGATTGCTGTAACTCAACATGTATGCTCATGTTATTTAACATATCTAAAGCAGTGTTTCTGTGAGTTCCAGGGACGACTAAAATTTTCCCAGATATTGGGGACTTGTGAGGGATGGCTATAAATAATTATCTAAAAATTAAGATTTAATCTAAAACAAATTGAAAATTATCTTAAATAAGTAATACTAATACCTATATCTTGATTCAAATCCATGATCAAACAGTGAATAACGTTGTCCTTTGTCACATTATGTCACATGAATAATCATTAAGTAAACTGTAAGTATAATTTCAAATACAAGTGCTGAAATTAAAATGATAAGTTTGTTCCTCTTAACATGGCAATTAAGTCTATTATGTGGACCATTTCCTTTTAGAAACATGGGAACTAAAAGCTTGCCAAAGGAGGCAAATGGCAAGTGCTTGTGGCAGTGATGGGGGAGCATATGCATGCCACTAGCTTACTAGTTTGTCTTGTGCCAAAATTTATCTATTTATCTTTGCTGAACTCTTGTAGCCATTGAGTTCAACAAATTTGATCCATTGAAATTTGATTAATGCAGCAACATTTGTGCCATACTTTTTTGAGTGTCTACATGAAGTCCTTTTTCACCTCCTTGTTGTACAATGGAGACAACTGTACCAAGTATTTTCCACAAACCTTTTAGGATTCATTGCACATATGACTATTTGTATTAGAGTGTTCAACATCACCCACCTCTATTGAATGATGGTTAGAAACTTCTTAGGTTAGAACCATAAGGTGAGGTTTTTCTAACAAATCTTGATTTTTATTGGACCAAGCATGATATGCATGCATATATAGATCTCTCAAGGTTAGGACTGTTAGAGTTGGATATTTAATGACTATGAAAACAAGGGCTATAATGGATGTGATGAATCTCATGTCTTGCCTGAAGGAGTTACTCATCATCACTTCCTTTACTCTCTTCTCTTGATTTGTTTTAGACTCCCCCTCTCAGAGTATGCTATCGAGTCATGATCAGTAGTCGCAAGGGCTCTTCCAACTCAAGTATTCTCTACAATAATATGAAGCATGATGCAAATTAGGGTTCCATTGGGTCAAGGAATTCCTTCCTCGAAAAGGACCAAAATAGACATAGTAAGGTTTGGTAGTTGCAAATGAACATCTAAGTGCCCCCCACCACGATTTTTTTGACCCCCTTAAGTTTTCCAATATCTATGAGTGTATTGTTCCTTGCATGCACACAACATGGGGCCCAATAGATGTGCCTATAAGTAACTTTAGTTAACTTCCCTATTGTGTTGCACCCATGTTGCATCACTAAGCACGTACACTATATTGGAAGGACCAACCTCTTCAATAGCATTTCTTTGTATTTGAAATTGAAGCTCTACATTCTAGTGCTTTCTTGAATAGTAAAACTACCTTGGGGCCTTCCTTACATTTGACCATAATGAGTGGGTGATGTCTAAGATATGTCCACCCATTCATGATGATGCTACACCTATGCAACACATAGGTGTATCTCCTCCATCAACAATTTCACCTCAAAACTATTTTTGTCTAGGATAGAGACTTTCAATTTGGTCTTGTTTGGGGGTACATAAGATGGACTTGCTTTGTGGACCTTCACAATAGCTTCCTTGAAATAAGGAGAGCAAGCAACATGAAATATAATACTAGTGGTGAAGAAGGATTTGCTAATGGAATCTACAACCAAGTTGAACATGAGCTTGTGGCTTTTCTTTTTCCCTTAGGTTGCATTGCTCACTTCAAATTTGGAACCATAGGGGTTGCATAAATATGCTAGGAAGTTTAAGAGTCTTGTGGCTACAACACACTCGATTTCTAAGAAATAGGGGTCATGGTAATTTTTAGTGTCTTTTAGTTTCCCCATTATTTTTTCTTTGACGCACCTTAGTGCTATAATGAATCAATTCTCTCAATCGTTTCTTGTGATTCTTAGGTTTCAAACTTTGTGTTTCTATGGTATGATTGCTGGAGTTTTGTGCTACTTATTTGAGTTAGGGTTTTAGTTTTAATTTTAATTCTGTGTCTATTGGGGGATCAAGTGCTTTGAATGAGACATCTCTTAGCTTTTGCCTTATTAATCTGATATATTGAGTTAACGAAAGAGGGGCAAGTTTCTATATCTTGTTGTCTTGGACTATTGAGAAGTTTTTTCTTCTTTTCGTTTAGTGGTGAGTAAGCTATGACTTTGATATTTGTTGGTACCCTTCAAAATTTTTTCCCAAATCAATATTTTAACTACTAATCATGATTGTCTTTCCTATCTAGGTCTTTAGGTTGTTCTAGGTTAGTCCTTTTTGTTTACTAACAGTGTTTGTAGGATCCTTATAGGCAAATATTGCCAATGAGGAAGTTAATCATAGGAGCTCCAACATAGAGAGTACAAGAAAATGAGAAAAAAAGCTTTAGAGTTCATACAAACGAGTGACAATGGGAGTGGGATTTGTAATTGGTGAAAAAGGGTGGAAGGAAGAAATGTGTAATGCCCAAATTTAAATTTTTTGCTTCATTAAGGCATTTTGTAAAAGTGGTTAAAGTCTTGTAAAAAATTTGTCAAAAAAAATCAAAATTTCTAAAAACAATTTTTTTCTATTTTTAGAAATTTCTAAAAATAGACGTGATTTAGGGTTTTCTGGGTTTGTTGTCAAACAAATGCTAGCAAAATTTTCTAAAATAAAAAATTCTATTTTTAGAAAATGTCTAAAAATAGAATCTTTGTTTCTAGGGCTCAAACTGATTTTGATTGGTTGAAAATACGTCTCGATCAAGCTAGTCCAGTCAGAATTGTCAAAAGGTTAGTATATCTCTGATGGGTCTATTTTGCTTTTTCAGAAGATAAATTAGGACCTTTGAGGTCATCAATGGAGGAAGGTCAATTGCAAGGTGTCAGATTCAAAGTCTCAAATGTTGCACAGATGACCTGAAACGGCGAAACATGCACAAGAAACAGTGAAAGGAGGGAAATCTAAAAATAGCGAAATCTATGAAAAATATTCCAACTCTAGGAAACCCAGGCGCCTTATTTCAAGGAGGGTGCCTGGTTTTCAATGCCTTAGTCAATTTTCAGCTTTTGACAACAGTCAACACAGTCAACAAAGGTGGTGAACGAAAAACGAGGAAAGTTGAAAATCTCAAAAAATAAACTGTTTGGAGAAAAAAGGCACCTTATTTCAAGGAAGGTGCCTAGGGTTTCATGCCATAGAAAATTTACTCGTTTTTCGGAAAACGTGCAATCTCCTCCATCAGCCTGGTTCTAATTGTGCAGAAAATAGTCAAAAGCAGTTTTTAGGGTTTTAAAAGTTGGAGATCATCTCAGATATGTTTAGGCTCTTCAATGAATCCATCATCCAGTTTAGAGGATCTGTCGGATGTTGGGAATTGCAGTTCAAACAGAGGTGTTTCACGCAAAACGGAAAAAGTCAAAGAAAAAATTGAAAATCCTCAAAATAAAACTGTCTGGAGATGTTGGGCGCCTTTTTTCAAGGAGGGCACCCAAGTCTTCAACACTTAGAATTTTTTTTGCGTTTTTTGGAAAACGTTAAAACTTCTTTGTCAGCCCGCTTCTGACTTTTGGAAAATCAGTCAGATGCAGTAATAGAGGTTGACAAAGGGTACCATTCAACTCAGATATGATTAGGCTTTCCAGATTGACTAACTTTCAAACTCTGTTATACTTATTCATCAACTGCCCGAAAACAAACATCAAACAAGGGTTGCTGGCTTCATGTGAAATGGAGAAAGCAAAATTTGAAATCTTGGAAAAATGGTTAACTTTGGAGATGTTGGGCGTCTTATTTCAAGGAGGGCGCCCAAATGTTTATGCCTTAGAAATATTTTGACCCCCACCATGTTTTCTTCCATTTCTCCTCCGTCAGTAGTTTCCGGGGTGTACAATCACGATCAAATGTCATCAGATGCCGGTACGAAGCTGGGGATCACTTCAGCAATGGTCAAACATGAGATTGCCATGGTCAAATAGAGTTTATTAGTTGACAGTGCCAGTTTTTTGGATCGTCAAAGTCAAAAGCAGGCTTTGTCAGACGCAGAAGCGAGGAAAAAATTGAAAATCACAAAATTTTTTCTATCGGAAGCAGAAGCAAGGAAAAAATTGAAAATCATGAAAAATTTCCTATCTCTAGGAAAGCCAGGCGCCTTATTTCAAGGAGGGCGCCCAGCTCTCCATGCCTTAGCCATTTTTCAATTTTCATCATGCATTTTTTAGAAACGTCCTCATACGCATGTGTTTTTTTTAGCTATAAAAGAAGAATTCACTATTTGATGCAAATGAAGTCAATTTTTGATGCAAACAAATTCAAATATTTTTGCATGCGACTCCAAAATAATAGGGTTTTTCATGAAAATGCTTTTTATCTCCAAAACCTATTTAAGAAAGCTTTTTAGCATTCATTTTTCATAATTTACAGGTTGGCTTTCAGAGGAAGAAACATAAAATTTTCTTCTCATCAAGATTTGGAGACTCAAACGAAGAGCTTTTTCAGTGTTCTTGGTGGATTTGGAATTGGGAAGCACAAAAGCACACTTTTGCATGGTTTGATTTTCTAGGGCATCACGTTTCAGAAACAGGTGGTCAAAATTTTCAAGTTTCATCGATCTGGGTCTACTTGTTTTTCATTCCTCTTGAAGATTGGAAAATTTTAAAAATTTGCATGTCGGCCCCTATTTTTTAGGAAATCACGCATGTTTGGGAAATCCTCAGCTTTTTCAAAATTTGATGTTTTGGGTCTCTTCAGAATGAGATTGTCTACAAAACCCAAACCTCAACTTTTTTTTGAAAATCTGCCTTTTTCTGGAGAAAAATCAGCAATCTATTTTTAGCTCTTGGGCAGAACTTTTCCGAACATAGACGTGTTTACAGTCAAACTTCAAGTTTTTAGACATGCATTACTCTCCAACAAAAATCAGGACCAAATCAGTGTTGCTCCACGATTTCCTGAGAACATTCGAAACCGATTTGCATCATGTGCTTCCAGTGTTTGATTTGTTTGCTTTGGAAGGCACAGGAAACATTGCAGTCAAAAACATTGATCATTCCGGGTTGCTTGCAGCAGCTTCTATCCCCATCTCGGTGCAAAGCCTTGAATTCATAATTGCTTGTATCAAGCATTACAATCCAACTTCACGAGAATTCATATCAGCAGATGGGCGCATTATTTGCAGCCTCAGGCCATAAGATATTGAGAAGTGTTTTGCAATAACACCATGGACGGAAAACTTCATCATATCTATTGAAGAATGTGAAAAGGTGTGGTATGCGCAAAAAGACAAATGCCGGAAAAGAATGGCTCATAAGTGGCTACAAGAGAAGCAAAATACTTTGCAAAGGAATGTTGGGTGCGGTGAATTCAAGGAGGAATTTGCAGTCATGATTACTTTGCTCAACCGAGTCACAGGTCAAGTAGAGGCCAATAAATTCCAACCTTGGATGTTTTACATCATTTCCCAGATTGTTGACAAAGCAGAACACTATGACTGGCCAACGTTGATCTGTGATTGTCTCCACCGTCAGATGACAGAGTTCTTCAAGGCCCATGAATTCCACATGATATCTTACCTCGTATATCTAATGGCCTTTCAAGGCATGTTTAGAGGTTTGAATGTCGTTGGAACTCTGGGTGTTTAGCATGTATATGATCATTACCCACAGTTAGAGTTTTCAGAATCTGAGCGGTGTTACAAGTGGGTGAATGATCTATTCCTGATGCATACAATGCGAGATCTTGATAATAAGTTGCATATACGGATTTCAGCAAATGCCAGATTGGCAATGGCAGAGTGGGCTGATTGGTTTTTCCAAATTCCCACGTTCTCCTACATAAGAGTATATGGCTTCTCAGGTGATCTAGTCATGCTACCTAGATATCCAACAAATGAGGTCGTGTTAGGCAAGTACACGAAGTGCACACATTTTTGCGTAACAGACGCAAGCCTGCATTGAGTTTCCCATTTGAGATGAGCATATATAGATGCAGATCAGCAGCTGATGCTAAGTTGATGAGTGATGGAATGTCAAGGTTTGGTCTCAAGCTCTTCAAGGAGAGACGTTCATATGATCCTCGTGGTGTCTTTGCAGCTCGTCTTGGTCAGAATCACGCACATTTGCCTACAATTGAAGATTTCTGGACTAATTGTGATGATGAGTTTGAAGTGTGCAAGCGCAATTACAACAAACTTACCCTTTGGCAGATGGCTGATTTCTTATTAGAAGATGTGGACGGTCTTTTAGATGATGATGGGGAAGTCCTACTTGCCATGTATGCCCGAGATCAGATCGATCAACAACCACTTCCACAAGTTGATTGGTTTGCTAAAGAGGGCACCTCAATTGAGGAAAGAACAAATTGAGTTATCAAGAACAACAGGATATTCCTGAACAGTAAGAAGACACAAAAGGTGGCTATTCCAGTTGCAGAGCTGCGAATGGTTTAGTTATCTCTACCTTCTTCTTCTAGACCAAAGCCTAGAGTGAAAGCTATGAGCATTCCTCCAGAAGGTACAAAGAATAGCAAAATGTCAGGGAATTTGAAGGAAAAGATGAAGTTTCTTGTTGGAAATCAGCAGGAATAGCCAATAGATGCATCGGAAGTTCCAGTTGAATCAACACCATAAGTTGAAACCATGCCTTCATCTCTTGTTCTTTCGCTGCCGCCGAGGCCTTCTCCTATTCATATAGATTTAGAAGGCGATTCACCAGTTCACAACGTCTCAACACCTATTGATCCATTAGAAGTTGCTGGAGTTGGAACCGATCCTCCCAGAGAAGCTAGTAGAGACTCCTCATCTTGGCTTGAGAACCTGCTGGGTAGGAAGAGGAGGAAGCCTTCTTATCAGTTGAACTTTGTAGAACTTGATAGCGTATACCAAGACACAACAGAGAAGAAACTTAAGAAGCAAGTTCATATGGAGAAGAATTCTGAAGGCGAGATTATCCTTGAGTTTGCCACACCTCTAGAGGACAAGAATGTTGATGAGGTTGAAATTGATGACTTCAAAGTTGTCAAGGCCAATCTTAGAAGAAGCACCCGACATATTGATGTGAATCGCTTTGAGGTTGCAGTAGTTAATATGAAGGAACGTGTAACACTCTATCTAATCTACAGTTTAAGATTGGTAACTAACTACCAGATTCAGCTGAGTGTAACTATCTAGTTTTCTTACTAGAGTTTCCTTTGCAATAACGAACGGAAAAGAAAACAATTTGATCAATAACTACATAAACAATTCATCAACTAGCTACTAGTTTTCAATTTTCAGCTGAAAAGGAAACAATTAACTGTTAATATAACCAAATCCATAGTTGGTTAATAACTAACTTTTCTTTTACTTTTGAAATGAAAAGAGCATTTATTACAGCTATGAAATAAACATGTTACAGTAAATATAATTAAAATTAAGAGAGAGAGAAAGAGTTGTGAGAAAGTACAGTTTGAATGCTGGAATGCTTGAACATGACTCTGTTTTTATGGGAAAAAGAAATATCATCAAGGGCTTTTCCGCCCAACCAAATACCTATTGGTCTCCCGTGTTTCTTCAACCGAAGAAACCCGACCCTTCCTGAGGGCAGTCAATAAAGGTTCACATAAATACCATCATGCCATCTGAGCCTGGTGTCAAGAACCTATACTATCCTGGTCGATCCTTCACTTTAGGGTACTCCTAACTAGAAAGACCATTTTGACCAGGGGTTTATTTGGTTCTTGATAGCTGACAAATGCTTTAACTAAGCATCATAACCTTGGCCAAGGATTTTATTGTTAATGGGCACACTTGTGCCATCAACACTCTCACCCTTGCTCGACATGATAATACTTGACTCTAGGGTTTATATTACAATGACTCGGTTCTATATCATTCCTCTTAAATTAAGGTTAAGCTGTTTACTTTAAGCATATATAGAGAGAGAGACTTGTTCGATATTGAGGAACTTTTTAGATCTTTAACATTTATACTTCTTATAATAGACTCGGAGTGGAAAGAGAAAATGCACTATTCCAACTCAAAAGTTAAAAGAATAGAGTAGAGAAGACTTCGGCTTAGTCAAGGCAGAATAGTTCACAGAGTGATTTGATGATAGCTCGAACTAACATTCAGATTCAGAAATAATTAAGGAAGAGTAATTCGAATGCAAGATTTATAAACTATACAAGTTCATAATAAGAGTCTTCTATCGGACAAGTTCTAGAGTTTTAGCACAGTACCGATCCCATTATACTTTCAACAAGACGAAGAAGCTCAATGGAATTACTTTCCTATGCATGATGGTTTTCAGAACGATTATAGATCTTTTCGATGCAAAGTTTTAACAAATTTAAAGACTCTTTTACATGCCTGATTATGAAGGTCTGAAGCTCGAAGAAGCTCCAAACTCTTTCCTCCAAATGATCTGGACAAAGGCGACGATGCCATTGAGGTCCTTACTGGCCAGAGAAAATCCAGAGACGGCTTACTCAAAGATCAAGATAATTCCACCAGAAACTAGTGACTCGAACAATATGACCAAGCTTTCCAACGTTAAGCTTGACAAAAGAAATAAAACCAAGATTGCCACCCGATAAGGAAGCCGACTGAGAGAAAGGAGAAAAAGAGAGAGGAAATGCAAAAGCAAAACAGGATGAGTGCGAAAACTGAATGAGGATATCAAAACTAGTAGAATGCCGACTGATAAAGAGGTGAATTCGAGAATGGAAATGAGAAAGCAGACAAATTGATTGCCGATACTGACAGAGGATACCAATCAAGAAGAATGCGAATGCCAAAGAATGAGGAAGCAAGCTGCGAAAGAGGTGTATCCCCAGAAAGAAACCAAGATCATACAAGACTACCCGAAATGAGTTTGCATGAATTCTTCTTTGGACGTTTTGTTCAAGAATGAGGCCAGGGTGGCGGTGGTTACCGACACAAACATAAGCGGATCTTCCTCAACTCAAAGTCACGTCTTTTTAAAAGATATTCCAATGTTTTGCATATTTATTTAATTTCATTTTACATTACAAAAATGCGTTTAAGAGGAGAACGATGATATATATTACTTAAGTTGACTTATTTTTCTTATTATTTAATTAAGTAATATACAGCCAAGGTTATGACTTCAATATAGCTATCTTACACCGAGTCAAGGCTTGGTGATATTTTGATCATTTATTAACTACAACCTCTCCTTGATGATATTTCCCTTTCCCTCGAGGTGTTGGCAATCCTGCAACCACTTGACAAAGAATTAGGGTTAGACCGTTCTTGACATATATATATATATATATATATATATATATATAAACTCATCAACACATTCATTTTAACCATATATAAGAAAATCATTCATACTTGCAGTTACAACATATAAATTAAAAATTCTTTTTCCCATTTCACATTCTCATGAAAAGTAATTTATCACAACTAACATAACGATCATAATTTCATTGCCATAATCTTGTTCAAGACAAAAGGGATGTAACATACTTCTCCCCTTAAGAATCATCGTCCCCGATGATTGTTTATTTATAAATTTAGGTCTAAATCATAAATATATTTATAGAGTTCTTAATTGTTCATAAACAGATAAGGGAACTTTTGAAGGATTTCATCATAATCCTCCCAGGTGGCATTTTCCTCTGAGTATTGGTCCCACTGGACCTTGCATTGTACCACCTCACGGTTACGTAAGCGTAGCTTACGTGCCTCGAGCAATCTGAGTGGCTCTATGGTGATTACCCCAAGATCCCGCACATGCAAGGAATTCCAGTCAATCATATGGTGAAATTTTGCATAATACTTCTTAAGATAGGAGACATGAAATACATTGTGCAATTTGGCGAGAGTCGGAGGTAGAGCAATTCTGTATGCTACTGGATTGATAACTTCCAGGACTTCAAAAGGTCCCACATATCTCGGGGCTAGTTTAGAGGCTTTTCCGAATTTGGTAGAGCTTTTCTAAGGTTTAACTCGCAAGAGAACTTTCTCTCCCACCACAAACTATCTGGGGGTTCGTTTTGCATCAGTGTAGCTCATTTGCCGATCATTAGCTTCCTTCAACCTTTGTCTAATTATTTTAACCTGTTCTTCCATTTCCTGAAGAATTTCGGGTCCTAAAATGATCCTGTCTTCCATTCTGTTCCAACTAATAGGTGTTCTGCATTTCCTGCCATACAGTGCTTCAAAGGGTGCCATTTTGATAGCTGATTGATACGAATTGTTATAAGCAAATTCTACCAATGGTAAATATTCTTCCCACTTATATTGCTGATCCATATAGTACATTCTTAGCAGGTCTTCTAAAATCTAGTTTACCCTTTCCGTTTGACCGTCTGTTTCAGGATGATAAGCTGTACTAATATTTAGCTGAGTTCCCAAAGTAGAAACCTTGAAACCATTGAAGTTTTGAACCTCTAATCTTCGCCTTGCCACTAAAATTTTGCTGATAAAATTGTGGGAAGCCCCACTATCCACCAAGGCAATAATTTTTTGCCCTTTTAGTGTACCTTTGATCCGAAAGGGTCTATGCTCACTTGCTTGAGAGATGATTGCCAATGTCCCTTGTTCATTCGGGTCCCATTTTGCCTTTTTGGTAGGGATTTCTCTTGATTCTTCATCCGATGCTTCTTCTATCTTGTGTATTTGTCCCTTCTTGCATTTGTGGTCTTGTCCCCAAGGTTCCTTGCATCTGAAACATAAGCCTCTATCCATTAATTCTTTCCTTCGTTTGTTCGCTTCCTTGTCAAGGCATTGGTGGCCTACGGCCCAAGGTTCATTGCAAAAGTGGCATGCTCTTTTTCTATTATTTCCTCTTCGTTGGTTTTGTTTGGGCTGTGACTTGAGCGAAGGGTTCTTAGCCTTTTCCTTTGGAGAGTTGGATTCTACTTTCATGGCCCTTTGAATTGCCTCCCCCGCGGTTTGGGGCTCCAATAGGTTTACTATGTTCTTGATTGATTCCTTGAGCCCTTCAATGAATAAATAGGTGAGCCTTCTTTGAGATAGGTCGGGGACCTGTTGACGTGGTTTTTGAGACCGCACCAACACAGAATAAAGTCTCCCAACGGACGCTCTATCCTCTCTTGAACAAAGTATTCAGCATGCTAAGATTGCGAGTAAGATCATGCTTTCAACTCCAAGGTTCCTTGAGTGCGAATAGGCTCAGTTTGGCTCGATGTGATATTGCTGGTATGTCAAGGGGACTTACACAATTGTTCGACGGCTAACAACAAACAATAGACTAAGGGCTTTCGTGTGATTCAAATGATTTGGCAGGTGAGCGCAAGTTTCCTAATTCTAACCGGAAATGAACTGAATTTAAAAGGGTGTAGGGCCTAAGAAGTTTATGTTCTATTCTAAATGCAGGATATGTGGAGCTTTGTTTCAATAGACTTCAACCGGATTTCACCTAGCCTCCGTGGACAGCCTCGGTAAAATCGGTGCAATCTTCAAGGGAAATAGCAAAAGATGTTCAAATTATGACTTAACATGCATACACCATCACAACGACGCATATAAGCATATAAATCACAACCGAGTTAAACTCAATGTAATGTCCAGTTGACCACACAAGGCGAACTTATCATCAACAAGCCGCTAGTGGTATGGAATAAAGCGAAGCTATCTCAATAAAACACCACACACCAAAGTAAGCTACTTGCATGAATTTAAGCTACTTGGATACGAAGGAAGAAGAAACCTTGCTAGCATTTCATGACAAGACGAATTCCATCATCAATGAAAAGATCTATTATCATAAAATGTGTTACACAACAATCTCCTCAAAAGTTTTCAAAGGGAAAACTTTCTTTCTTCTCCAAATTATGCAAAAATGCTCTACAATACTACACTATCTAACTCTAATGCTAATGCTCTCTCAATGTCTATTATTCCAATGTCTAATCTAATTCCTATGCATTACAAATGAGGGGGACTCCCCTTTATATAGCTAGCCAAGTCCCAAAAGACGGCTAGGGTTACAATCAATAGAGTGGCGAATCGCCACCTCAGCCTAAACAAGATTTGCCCTAAAACCGCCACAAAAGGAGAGTGGGTAATAATAAATGCGCCATAATGTCCACCATCATCCTTCTAGAAGATTCCATTTGTAGACGCGTTCACACTGTTCTCGATCTTCTTTCTTGGCGTTGTTCTTTGATTTCTTCCACTTGAGGGTCTTCATCTTCGTCACTTCGAATTATACTAAGTCAATTTCTTGCAACTTTTTCTTCCTTCGAGATAACTTTATCCTCCTCCGAAGGTTGTAATATCATCGTGCTTCACCACCTCCAGACATCGTGCTCCGGCCTCGACATTTCTCCTGCAAAACAAGCGAGGAGAAGAGAATTAGAACACTTCATAATATAAATTCAACTTACTTACCTGATTTTCACGTTCTAACTTCAAGCGTTCATCACCAACTTCGTGTTCAAGTTCATGCCTTGGACAAACTTTCAACACATCTGCATCTTCAAGAAATTCATTTCACCTGCTGGAACTCTAACAACCTTGATTTTATTCATCTCTGGCTCAAGAAAACTATCCTCACGAAGAATTTGAGCAAATTCACCTAGGCAGTTCCTTTCAAATTCATCATCTGGAGAATTTTACCTTGAAAACACGTTTTCTTCATTTTTGCCTTAGAAAATTTTCAAATTTCCCTTAGGAAAACTCATCAACCTGGTGCCCATCAAAAATCTTCACCCTGAAGGCCGAAGCGAAGCATGGAAGACTTTAAAATCAACTCCTCGTCGATAATCTTCAATACCCAGAAGAAAATTTCCATCAGAACGCGTCGAATTCATGGGTGCACGACGAACGGGTTCATTTGATTTTCTTGAATTTTGAACCTTAGAAAATTATTTCCCTGTGAAATTTAAATCCGTTCTTCATCTGCGATCGTCCTGAGAAATTTTGGATTTATCCTGCATTGCCATCATCTTCTGACTCTGCCTCTGAAAACTTGCTCGTGATTCAGGAAAATTCAACACCTTGGAGTCTAGGCGTATTTTCTAGAGGAAGAGAATACTTCATGCCTTAGAAAATTTTTGATCACCTTGAAAATTTTGTCCTAGGAAAATTTACTCAACTCTATCCACCTTGCCTGCGAAGGAAAATTTTAGTTCATCAACTTAGAAAATTTTTCTTGAAGGCGCATCACACATTTTATCCTCCAACATCTTCACATTTGAAAAATATTCATTTGAAAACCCAACGCCTTAGAAATATTTCATCACGTATCTTATACTTTATTTCATACTTAAGGCGCATAGCACACTGAGAAAAGAGAATCACGCCTTGGGAAATATTTTCAACATATTGCATTTTCAATGCCTAGGAAGTTTGTTTTAACTTCACACTTCACTCCACACTCTAGGCGCATAATACACTTAGCATTTTATTCTCACACTTCACATGCCTTAGGAAATTTCTAACACCTTATAACTCCCATCACTCTTGGCGCCTAGCACTTGATGGAGGAAAATCAAAAACCACGCCTAGAATTCATCACCTTTCACCACGCCTAGGAAAAATCTTCTAAGACTTACCACCTTGGGCGCCTTTTGCACATGATGGAGGATAACGCCCAGCATTTATCTTGAGTTTACCACGCCTTGAAGCATCCTTCACTTTATTTACCTTCTTTCACTCCATTCACTTACCTTTTACCACATAAACTTGGGCGCATTTGGAGGGGTGAGGAAGACAAAACTCTTTGACTTTGTTGACTTTATTCATTTTGGGCGCATTTCAGCCTAGTTGGAGGACGAATCTCTTACTTGGAAAATTCTCATGCATGTTATGCTTGAAGTAGGCGCATTTTACTATGTGTGAAGAATGAGCATCTTTGACCCTTTTGACTCCTTAGCTGCATGGGCGCATTTTGGAGGTTATGAAGCACATGCAACGCCACCTTGCCTTCCTTATTTTGTCTTTACTTGCCATGCTTTGGGCGCATTTCTTATGTGGAGGAGGATAACTTTCTAACGCCTTTCCTTGTGACTTTTCAGCTTCTCATTTTTGTCCTCACATGGCATGATTTGGGCGCATTTTGCCCATGTAGGAGGATGAAAAAGTTTTGACCACTTTGACTTCTTTGTGCTTTGGGCGCATTTTACCCCCTGAGGAGGATGGGCGCATTTTGCCTAGCAGCAGGACGAGATTTGACACTTAGAAAAATTTCCAACCTCCCTCCTTCAAGTTGGGCGCATTTTGCCCCTGCTGCAGGATGGAAATCTTTGACTTTGATTTGACTTTCTCCAGTTTGGGCGCATTTTGCCCTGTGTGAAGGATGAACTTCAAACTTAGAATTTTTTCCTCGTTTTTCGCCAGTATTCCATGCCCTGCTATTTATAGTAAGTCCTTTGAATTTGCATCTCTGAAGCTCGGATTGATTTGAAATTTTACACACTGCATCCTTATCACCTCGTCGTTCTGTTGACACTGCCATTTTTAGCTGACCTGCTATTTTTAGCCTGTTTCTGAAGGTGGTTTACTATAAATAGTAAGCACTTGATTCTGATAGCTCCACTGCTCCGATCATCTTGAAATTTGGATGAGGCGCTCCTCACCACGTGACCTGTTGGCTGACACTGATGCATGCAGCTGATTTGCTATTTTTAGCATGTTTCCAATCTGACTTACTATAAATAGTAAGTGCTCCGTTCGTCTTGAAATTTCACCAGTAGATAGCTTGAAGAACGCTGATCGCAGTGGTTTACATCGGTTTTCGAAAATTTTGACCTTTTACTCCTCTTTTCAGGCTCCGAAGTTGGAAACCCTAATTTGCTCTGCATGCGTATCAAATGGTCTCTGTTTCTTTTCGTTTTTGTTGCACTGCGATCAACTCGTGATTCTGAACTGCTGGGAGGCGGCTGCCGGGACACACCTGCTAAAAATAGCAAGTTCCTTACTGAGTGATTATCTTCGTTTGCATGTCATACCATCACGAAGCTCTCGAAAAACCCATCACAAATCACCTGACATGCAAAAGAAACCTTGACATGCAAACCCTAAAAATAGCCTCGGAAGGCTGAATCCTGAAAGTGGTCATCTCGACTTGCATGTTACATCATCGCGAAGATCTTGAAAAACCCAGAAGGAATATCCAGACATGCAAAGAAAAACTCTGCATTTGGACCCTGAAATTCGTGCCGGAAGCCGGACTGCTAAAAATAGTAAGTTATCTGTTTTCGCTCAAATTTTGCACGCGAATAGTCTGATATGCTCTGGATGCTGTGTGACTGTCAGAACCTCAAAAGTGCTGGTAAATTGCCTATAATTGCACACTTACTAAAAATAGTAAGTACCTCAAAGTCTGAAAAATTTTTGCTGAGAGCCTGCTGGAAGCATACTGACAAGAACGTTAAGCTCAAGTTTCAAGTTATTCACCTCGTTTGACTTCAAATTGGCTGGAAAGACTCAAACCCTAATTTCAGACTTGGCCAAATTCATGTTGAAGCTTGCAGACGGGAACGTCCCCAGGAAGCAGACCATAGAAAAGAGACAGACGGAGAGAGAGAGACACAAAAACCAAAGCCAAAACGACCAGAATGGAGCAAAAATTAGGGGTCCCCATCTTGAATGGGGCGATGTGTGAAAAGGTCACAACAGGACCATGACAACTATCCTTTGGAAGTCATTTGCATATTCCTCCACCGTTCCTTGTTGCCTAAGTTGGGCGAGTTCCTTGAAATACCACTCGGGATGCCTTTGGTCGAATCTATTAATGATTTTTTGAGTGAACTCACTATAGGTGGTTATATTCCGGTGACCTTGTGTGATGAGTCCATGGTGCCACCAATTATGAGCTATTCCTGATAGGTGTAGGACAACAAATTTGATGGCATCCTCTTCGGTCATGGGGCTGAGGGAAAGATAAGTATTAAGCTTTTGAACCCATGATTGCATGGTGGTCTTCCTGGAGCCGTAAAAAATGGGCAATGTCATCTTATTAACCCGAGATCTAAGGTCTTTGCTGGTCTGATTCTTCCTTCTGCTTGAGTTGGCTTGAGTTTTGACTTTATAATATTCCTTGAAGGGTACGAGTTTTTGAACTGCAGGGTCTAACCCAACGTACATGAGTGCAATATCTTCTGCACTATATGAATTTTGCTCTTCCATTTCTTCTATGACATTTTTCCTTGGAAGAAAAGGGGGCATGGCCAATCTTAGTGAGGAACTTTGGGTTGAATGTTCATTTTCAGAGTGGTTTGATTGCATTTCTTTCCTTGGATTGGCTCTTTCCTGAGTGTGGTGGCTATTGATGCTTTGAAGAGCTTGGAGAATTGGCTGATTGGTCTTCTCGAATTTCTCATTGGTTTGCTCCATGAAGGTTTTCAGTTCTTGAGCCAGCTGATCGGCCATGTTTCCCCTTCTATGGTAGGTTTGCATTATCTTTTTCTCCAGCAGGTTGGCAAGACCGATGCTCTGATACCACTATCAGAAGCCCAACTAAATCCAAGTGTAGAAATCATTCAAATGTAATAGACAAGTACTGCACCAATCAATTAAAGTTCTGAAGTTGATGATTCAAAATAATATAATGCTGTTGAATGGTATATAATTTCTCTTCTAAATCTGATGAATATTGCAGTAAGCCTTGAAGTATCAATCTTAGTTCAAGGATCCTCTTCTTCTAATGTTTAGATCACGTGCTTTTACTTCCCTTGCAATTCGTTGCTTCTTATATATTTGAAGTTTTGTCCCGTCACTCCTTTAGCATGCTGTTGAGTATGATCTTCTTCGGCCATGTGACTCAGCGATTGGGTTTCTTGATGGCTTCTACCTTTGTCCATGTGGGGTGCTCTTTTGTCTTAGTGCGAATGGCCTGACCTCGGCTTCTTGGAACTATGTTGATGCCTTTGTTCTTTATCGGGCTTTGAAATCGCGTCTCTGATATACGCCTTTGTTCTCCTCTTCGTTGGTCTCTCCACTTGATTGATTGATATTTGTTATGATCCCTTACTCCTCAACACCTACAGCTAGATATAGGCGGTATCCCAACAGTTGTGCTTCTTCCATTCATCATGCGCCCTTTTAGAAGACGTGTCTGGTCCTTACTAATTGCGTCTCTTTATTACTTGTATTTGTCTTCATTTGGCTGTATTAGTAATTGATTAGTAAATGTATAAGTAATGGATTGGTTCTATGTAATTATACTTAAATATATGCTTATATATATATATATATATGAAGATCTTTTATCTATTTAAAAAATGCTAGTGTATAAGATTAGATACTTATCTTAATTTCTCTGTATGTTGGGGACATCACAAAAACCTGCCTCTACTTGCCCCCTTGTTCTCATCAATAGTTTGTGGATGACACCATTATAACAGGGGATGCCTTTGTCTTGGAAGCTTGAGAACTTCAAAGAATTCTCTCAAATTATGAAAGGGCCTCCTGCCAAAAGATTAGCCTTCCTTAAAGTAATATCTTCTTTTAAACACTCCAATTGAAAGATAGCAGAAAATTGTTCATATTTGGGTGTCAGGTTGATGTTCTCCCCTCTAAATATTTGGGCCTACCTTTGTTTCAAGGGAAGGTTTTGGAATGCTTTTGGAGTGAGTTGCTTGAATGATTTTAGAGGAAATTGGTAGGCTGGAAGGGGTTCCTACTAAATCAAGTAGGTAAAATTCAGCTCATCAAAATTACGTTGCAAAACCTCCCTATCTATAGCGCGAGTGTGCTAAAAATTCCTAAGAAGATTGCTGATAGGATGGAACAAATACAAAGAGAAGATAGGAAAAGAAACCTTTTGGTGGCATGGGATGTTTTTTGTAGGTGTAGGAAAAACACTGGTATTGGATTTAGGAAAATTAAGGAGTTCAATCTTGCCCTTAATGCAAATATTATGTGGAGACTACTCATTAAGAAAAAGGAATGGACTAAAATATATTTTCTTTTTAACAATAAGGACCTTCTCGAGTGTTTATCTTGCCCCAAGGTCGTGCATATGGAATAATTTGGTTTCCAACAAATTCATTTTAAATAAAGGAACCAAATGGAAAATTGGCAATGGTGCTAGTGTTAACTTTTGGGAGGACACTTGGATAATTGATCACCCTCTAAGTAAGTATGAGTGGGTTGTTCCCATTGTGGATTTGTGCATTAGAAACATTGGGACAAAGGTTAGCAATTATATAAAGGATGAAGAGGGAATTAAGACTTGGAAAATGTTATCTACTTTGGTACCTTCTATTGATATGGTTGGGCTCATAACCTGGCCGTAAGCAATGTTATGTTTTCACATATCCCAATTACTTAGTAGGGATGAGCTAATATGGAGGGGTCCAATAGTGGTATCTATTTTGTGGCCTCATGATTTTAGTTATTAGGGAATCATGAATTGGTTCCTTTCTGGGCTGAGGTGTGGTTACCATAATTGATTCTGAAAATCAATACATTCTATTGGATCCTAGCATAGAATAAAATTCTTATTTTTGATAATCTTGCAAAGCATGGTTTTGCTCTCTCAAATAAATGTGCCCTTTGTGAAAGGTCGAAAGAAAGTGTATTGCTACTTCTCTAGGGAGGTTTGGGAGCTCATTCTTTTCCTTTGGAAAGTTAATTGGGTCTTCTCGGATTTGACAAAGCAATGGGTTTCTCCATTTCACAATCCTTCTCTCAAGTTCCTTTGGGCCCTCATGCTTCCTCACATTACCTAGGGCTTGTGGAAAGAAAGAAACCATACGATCTTTCAAGAGAAGAAAATGGTGGATAAAATTGGAATGGCAATTAAGGAAAACTTTTAAATTGGGATAAAAGAAAAGATATCTAATGCTCCAAAGATTGGAGTATCCAATTTTGATTTGGAAATAGTGAAGGCTTGGAACCTTAACTTTTATTTTTTCCAACCTCTTAAAGACTCAAAGACGCAAAGAAAGGGTGTGATATGGACACCCCCCCCCGAAAAAAAAAGGGTTGGAATTGTTGGATTAATTGTCATTGATGTCAAAGGATATCGAAGGCCAAGTGAGATCGTTGAAGAAGGAGATGTCAAATTGTCAAAAGTTGATGAAGTTTGGTGCCCAAATTATGGCGCCCATGTTGGGGAAATCACCCATTTAAGTCGCCCCATCTTGGTGATGTTGCTGTGGTAAATTCAAGTTATATTTAATTATTTTATGTGCAGCCCTTCTATGAAGTTTCTGCCCCATGTTCATGTTTGAAATGTAAATTAAATAAATTTATTTATTCTATTTTATGAGGGTCGACCCCTCATGTTTGGTGCTCCACTTTGTGACTTAAAAATTGCAAATAAATCATTTATTTATGGGGCTGACCCCTTAATGAGGCACACCCATATGAGAACAAATTCGTCCCACTTAAGGAGTGTTATGAAGAGGTGCATATTAATAGAGAGTTGTCTCCCTTTTCCAGGCAACACATCCATCCAAAAGGTCGCCTCTTTTGTGAAAGATATAAGATGTGAGTGTTGAATGTAGAGAAGAAGTGTGGAGAATAGAAGATATATCATACATACACCAGCAGTTTTGTGCGAAAAGAATATAATAGAAGATCATTCAAAGGCAGATTTTTGAATGGAGAATTATCAAGAAGACAAAGATATTGTTGTGTAAGAGGTTGGTGCCTCTAAATTAATGAGATTGGTGTCTCTTACTAAGTTGGTGCTTAGTTGTGAGGATTGGTGTCTCTAGTGGGTTGGTGCCTACAATTTTTTGGTAAAGAAGCATTTTATTTGTGACTGGATTTGACAGTAGATCCAAACAGTCCTTATTTTGTGGTTTTCTCTTGAAATGGTTTCCACGTAAATCTTGTGTTCTTCTTGTGTTCTTATTTGTTGATGTTGTGTATTTGAAGTTATTGTGGTTATTAATTTAAAAGAGTAAAAGATAGTCTTAATATTAATTCACCTCTCCTCTCAGTATAAGCATGTGCTCATTAGGAATAAAGTGAACTTTGATGGCACCTTGAAAGGCAACCTGGGATTGGTGAGGGTGGTTGAGGTGTCCTTAGAAATCATAAAGGTGAAATGGTTGTTGCTTACGAAAAACACTTGGGCCATCAAACTAATCGTTACGTTGAGGGTGTTGTGGCATTGAATGCCATTCAAATGGGTTATCAAGCTGGTGTCGAGAAACTCATGGTGGTCTCAATATTATCAAGTCTCTTCAAGGCCAAAATGCTCTCAATTGGTTTATAGATGTTTAATTAAAGACACCATTACTCTTAGTCTAAAATTTGAAGAAGTTCAATTTATTCATGTGTTTAGGGAGGGTAATAGAAGTGCTGATTTCTTCGCCAATTGGGGGGTGTCTATTAAAGGGGTTTGTAAATGGGAAAGAAATGACATGTTTACCACACAAGTTGAGAGTCTGCTTAATTATGATGGCCAACATCGTACATTTGATCACCTCATGGAAAAAAGATTGTAGACGTCATGCGAGAGGAGATTACATCTTCTCTAATGATGACGGGGACTTAGGAAATGCAAAGCCTTCTAGTGAGTCCCATATCGAGCAAATATTGCTTTCAGAGAACTATAGCAAAATTGGGTGGGACACTGGAGTCGTTGAATACAAGAATTCCATAATGGGAGGTGACTGAAATAGAGTGGGATATGCAAGAATGATAAGGTGTGGAAGATTATAGTATAGTTAAGTTAGGTAGTATATCCTCTATATATTGAGTGTTGATCATTTGAAACAAGGTCAACTTTGCATTCCATTCATATCTCTATCAATTCTAGAGTATTTGGAACTACATACATCTCCATAATCTATTAGGTGCTGCTTGGCATGACAATATTTGTATTATTAGCTTTGAGTTATCTTATTTTGATTCAGTTATGACTTGAAGAAAATTATTCATGTTTTAGTTATAATAATTGGATGTATTTTGTGGAATTAAAATTGTTTGCAATATTGTAAACATTGGATGGTTTACTGCTAGTAATTCTTAATTATTTTTTTGAAGATCCTGGACAATTAACCACTGGATCATGTACTTAATTGTAATAGATCTTGGTTGGTTTATTCGTTGGATCCTATTTTTTTAGTACAATTATTGCTTCACAAGGCATGTTTTGGAATCAGATGAATTGATATACCATTTTGGTGTCGACACAATTCCGCTTGCATTTGACTAGTTTGGCTTGATTAGAATTTGCATTCATTATCAGCTAGTTTGGCTTGATTGATTCTATTATTATTTTTTATTGTTATTTGGTTCGCTAGCCTCCAATATCTTTTAGTTATTTCCATTGTCCTCATTTTAGTCTTTGTATGCTCTCACCTTGCCCACATTGGGAATTTGGCAACTAGAAAGAAGAGGAATTCAAATGATTGCAAAAAAATTATGTGGATTTGAACTAACACCCTACAAAGTTTATTACAATGGTATTAGAGTTGGTGGTCTTGCTAGCTAGTTTTTCAAAGCTAATCCTTTTCACATAGAGCTATTTTTCATATGCATCCTTGTGATAGAGCAAACACATATTATCAGAGAGAAATTAGAAATAGTATCAGTTTCCAAAAAATCTAGAAATAGAATTTTCGCTTTCAAAATGTGTATCAAAACAGAATAACATGGTAGCAAAAGAAATAGGAATGCTGCTTAGCAGTTGTGGTGTTCATTGTTGCTCATTGCTGTTCGTGTTGAAGGTTTTTTGCATAGTTTTATCAGTCTATGGATATTAGCTATAAACTTGTCAAATTTTGGAATTTTGTATTATCTGCATATAGTCACAGAGGCATTTTAAATTATCAGACTGCAGATAAATTGTAATTATCTCTGGCATTTTTCCTAAGCGACATACACTCTGATGTACCTCTCTTATTATATTATATATAATATATAGGCTTCTATGCCTTTTAATTAAAAAAAAAAAACATGGCAGCAAAAGAAAAAATAGCTATTGGGGAAGAAAATTCTCTAGAGGCAAGGCATAATAGACTTATCCAAGGACAAGAGTGCCTTATAGACGTGCTAGCTCAGTTGCTTCTAAACATGCAAAAAAATATGATTGCACCTAGACATCATAATGGTGAAGGAAGCACTTCTGGCGCTAATAATTCCAATGCCACTCACACAAACACTTAGAGGATTATCATTGGTTCAACTACCAGACCTTTCGACCTGCTTTTCTTTGTAGGGAGGAAGAGGTTCCTGAAAATGAAGCTCAAAATCCAGTTGTTGATGATATGACAACTTGTGATGCTGAGTATAGATTTCTTGTAGAGGAGATCTAAAGTGAAATGTCACTTCCAATTTTTATGAACATGGAGTTTTGAAATGGCCCTAGACTTGAGACTAGACCTCAAGCTATCCAACAAGATTTGCACTATGGTTTGGGGAAGTTACCACTTCCTACTTTGATGGTTCTAGCAAGTGTTCAGCTAGAGCATGGATTTAGAAAATGGATACATATCTATCACTTAGGTTGGTGTTAGGAGATGAGGCCATCATCGGTTGATTACTCAAGGGCACAATCTTATCAATTTCTATGATGAATTCAATTGAAGAATAATTGAAAGATTTGATAGAAGTAACAAGGCATCCTCAAACTTCGTACTTTAGTCAATTGTTATTTTATCAAATTGGGTGGTGATCGATGGCTATATGCAATAGGAAGTTAGGTATCCCTTTCTAGCAACTGTTTTAAGCTAGGAACTAAAAAAAATACTTATGCTGGAATGAAATCTAAGAAAACATTTAAAATCTCAGTCCATAGAAAACATTTGAAATTTAATCTACAGAAAACATTTGAAAATTATTGTAGAGAGGAAATGATGTATTTGAACTACTTGACTGTTCTACAAATTTTTTTAAATTACTTAACTATTCTGTTCAAATAGTGTTACACTACCAAATTCTTCCAAGCATTTTCAAATAAATGGATTCTCTTATTTAAAATTGTTTACTAGTTTTGTTTCTACATAATACAATGCTTAATCATTCCACAAAGAAGCTAAATAACACACAAAACACAGATGACACAAATAAACTATCTTGCAGGTACATACTTAACAATTTATATTATTTAACTCATAATGACAACAAAAATCAAATCATTTATCTCTAAATTGCTGTTCTAGTTACCCAATCGAGTGGCCACTTCTCCGGAGGATAGAAGTTCTAAGACTTACTATATTATCCACAAATTGCATAATGTATATGAAATTAACATAGAGTGATTTCTTTTTATTTGTTTTTAAAAGAAGATTTGTCGTCCATAATGAACATCAAAGAACTATATATCCACATACTAATGCCTAGAATTCAACATCATGTAGTCATGCATGATTGTTGTTTAGAGTTTTTAACAAAAAATCATAAAAACAAGTTCAATTGTGATTAATGAAACAATTTATCCATAACAAAGAAATCAGAAATTTGAGGAACTAGTCATTAAACAGGAGTCTTCATCTTCATAGCTTTTTGGATGATCGGTAGATCATGTTGCCGTTCTTTCTAGCACTTTGTGAGATTAGGGACAAGTGTGATGAGCAAGGTATTTTTTTCTATTACCATTACTTTTCCAGAACTTCTAGGGCAATTTTGAACTACTAATATTTCAGAGTTGTGACCATTTTGGAGCTGCTTGAGATGTGGCATTTATTCCTGTTCTCCTGGAGTCTATCTGCTAAAGCATCTTTTATTACCTCATCACAACAAAATTGAATCTTCCCAACAAGATTATTAGCATTGAAATTCTTTTTAACACAATAGGAAAAGAGGAATACATACACTATTATTAACCAGGATATCTAATAATTATCACATAATCAGATCAATACCATCATGATAGGATTTTTAGGTGGTAAAGGAAAGGTAATTAATTTACATTATGAGGCCAATATATGCCTCATCAGGAAGGACCCCAAAGTTTATTTTCGAGAGTTAGAACAACTCAAGTAGTACCAAAGTGTTGAGAGCTATGTTGCTGATTTTCAGAAACTTTCCGTCATGGTTCTTGATATTATAAAAAGAAGGCTGGTTATGTTGTTTGTTGAAGGATTGACTAAACCCCTCAAAGGTTTATTCAAAGCATTTGAACCTCCATGCTTTAGGAGGCTATCAAAAGATCCTTGGCACTAGAGTCTTCTATTCCAAAAAGCAAATTCCAAAAGAAGACTTTCCCTCCAAAGAAGCCTTTTCAGAAAGGTTTCAATCAAAGTAAGGATTTTCCATCAAGGAAAGAAGATGAGACAACAAATGAATTAAGGAGGAAGAAACTTTGATTTGCATGCAAAGAGCCATGGGCATTATGCCATAGATGGCTTGGAAAGGGACAAGTACACTACATTGGGGTAACTCTCTATGTTACCCCAAGTTTCCAGGAGTGGGATGGTAGGGGATGTGTATTTGGGATGGGGACAGGGATGGGAGGGAGGCCAATTTTTAGGGTACGACAAGGGATCGCTATTAAAAATTAGGGAAAATTTAAAAAATATAGAAAATTTCAAATATTCATATGATAAAGCAATCATCATATACATCATAGAACCTTAACACATAATATTAGAGTTCAATTGATATTTTTATTTCATAGAAAGCAACAAACAAGTGAAGTTTTAACAAAATTTAATTGCATTTATTGACAATGTGGCATGTGCATATATATTATATAAAAATTATATCAAAATTCCTAAAGGCTGCAAGTTTCAAAATGACAAAAATATAGAAATATCAAATATGCAGCTGTCCCTAATCAACATCCCCCAATACTGCATCAAAATTGGAGTCTGAGTCATTACCGCTATGAGAGGCTGTCTCATCCCGATCCAATGGAACCCCGAGCAATGCATCATGTGCCTCCTCATCATCAACTTGTGTAGTATCTTTGGGATCAATATCCCAATGTGCAGTTGGATTTTGATGATACTTAGGTGTCTTTCAATCTTGAAGCCACAAGGCACTATGCACAACCACTAGCTTCTCCAATTGCTTAGAGGTAAGCCTATTCCTCTTCATTGACTGGATGAAGCTATATGTAGACCAATTCCTCTCTGCAGTAGAGAAACTATCAACCTATGAAAGGAGACGTGACGATACTCAGGTGTCTTTCAATCTTGAAGCCGCAAGGTACTATGCACAACCACTAGCTTCTCCGATTGCTTAGAGGTAAGCCTATTCCTCTTCATTGACTGGATGAAGCTATATGTAGACCAATTCCTCTCTGCAGTAGAGGAACTATCAACCTATGAAAGGAGACGAGTGACAAGGATCCTCAACTTTGGTGCATCCTTGCCATGCCATGTCCACCATCCAATGGGGTCAATTTGAGCTAATGTAGCTCTATCCATCCTCACCTCCGGTCTACTGAATGTTGGGCCATTAAGACTCACAAAGGCTAGCCTTTGTGCTCTAAGTTTGCTAGACTCCTCCATATACAGTTTCCCAAGGGCTTTCATGAAGCCATCTTTCACCTCTTCATCATCACATGGAGACATTCTCCCAAGTCTTGCTGCATGCCATTTGGGATTTAGAGCATAGGTAGTCATATGAAGTGGGGTGTTCATAGTGTCCCACCATCACGTCACAATGGGCCTAATGTGCTCATAAAATCCCAAATTAGGGTCCCTGCTATGAATTGCTTGCTTCATTTGTCCAAGCATGTTGTCAAATGTCTCATAAATCTCTCCTAGGCTAGGAGAGTTTGTATCAACACATCTTATCACCCGCACAACAGGTGAGATAATGGAGCAAATATATTTGCAAAGATTCAAGAATGAACATAAAATCAACAATGTATTAAATAATAAAATCAGAAATTTAATACTAAAAATCAACAATTCATTAAAAAATAAAAAACAACAATCTCTTACCTCATTGTGGACCACCAATCATCATTGAGGATTTTTTGTTTGATACTTTTTCCTTCAGCAGTGTTTGCCTTTGGCTATCTAGCCCACTTTGAATTAACCACCATCAATTGAAGAGGCTCTTGCACCACAATCATCCTCCCCAACAAAATAAAGTAGCTAGCATATCTAGTACCCACAGGCTTGAGGAATTCCTTCCTTGGAAAATTCCTAAACAAAGCGAGTGATGTGTGATGATTGCAAATAAACATTTGAATGCCTCTAGCTTTTGACACCACTTCCTTCACCCAATTTATTTTCCCAATGTCTTTCAATGTGTTGTTCAACGCATGAACACAACATGGGGTCCAAAAAATGTGCTTATAAGCACCTTCCACCATTAAGCTATCTAGCTTGCATACACAAGCTGAATTAGTCACTACTTGTACAACATTAGAGGGTCCAACCTCTTCTGTAGCATTCTTCAAAACCTGAAATTGGAAGCTTGCATCCTTCCTCTTCCTCAAACAATCAATAGCTCTAAGAAAATAAGAGCTTGCTGAACATGTGAGAATAACATTAATGAGTGGCCGATGTCTAATATCAGTCCACCCATCCATAATGATAGAGCAACCATCACTTATCCAAACTTGTCTCGTCTCCTCCATCATTATACTCACTTTGGAATACTCCTTATCAAGGAGTGAGGTGTGTAGCTTATGATCTCCAGGGGGAACATATGAAGGACCAACAACAAGTGCATCTTTGAACATTTGTTTTAAAAAAGGAGAATGTGCCACATGAAATGGTATAGCATTAGCATAGAAAAATTTGGCAATAGAATTATCAGCTACATCTCGTAATTGCATGTTAAACATGCCGACAACACCAGTGGACTTTTTCTTTCCTCTTTGACTCCTAGGCACAACACTCCTAGATTCAGTAGTTGTTGTAGTAGCACTAGACATTGACCCACCAGGCTGCAAAGACTCCATTGGCATTCCTGTTTTTTTGGCTTCATCCTCCATGTGCAACCTAGTCACCTCAACCTTCTCAGCTATTGTTATATTTTTGCATATTTTTACCCCTTGACAAGTTATGCCTAAAAGATGGGAGTAAACTTTTGTGTAGCTACCCCTATAGTCCTCCTTGCAAATATGACACAGCCATACTCTACTTCCCCCTGAATTTTTTTTCTTAGTGTCTATGGTTGTTGCAAATTGTAAAAGAGGTTTTTTTGGGTTAAATGGGCCCTTTGCATACTTTGTCATGAGGTGAGAAGGGCATTGAAAAGGATTTTCTGAACTTTGTGTCCCTAAAACAGCCTCATTCCTTGAAGAACTTCCATGGTATGTTTGTTCAATTTCAATTTCTTGATCCTCACTACCCTCACTGTTGCTAGTGCTCATTGTTTTTTTTGTTGCAATGTAAATGACAGCTGCAAGTGCAAACATAGAACACAAACACACAAAAAACCCTCCTAAGTATTTGAAATTTTAACAAAAACAAAAATAAAAATGCAAAAGAATTTGTAAAAATAACCAAAAAAGAATAAACTTACCTCAAATGATGGAGACTTGACCTCCTTTTGCCCTTTTCTCACTTCTCTTTCCTTCTCTTTCTTGGTTTCCCATAGCCATGCTCTTCTTTTTGCACTCTTCACAATTTCACAAATGAAACAAATGAGTTGTTTTTTTTGTTTTGAATGGTATATTTTTGTTTTTAGGTTTAGGTTTAAAGCAAAGGGGCCCCACACTCCTTTACTTGTGTTTTTTGTTTTAAAAAAAATCAATTTATAACTTGTTGGGTTGTAGGAGACGGCTAGTCATCCCCTGCTGTTTCCTGTGTTTTGATAGACATCCTTGGAACGTTTCTGATTTTTTTGGCTAGTCGGGGATGGCGCAGAGACGTTTCCGAGGCGTCCCCGTGTCTTTGGGATGTTTCCTATGGGGGATGCCCCTAAATATGCCGGGTACATGTCCCCAGGTTACATAGGTAATTTTAGATGGGGAATCAAGAATTGAATAGTTAGAACAAGAAAATGAAGAAGAAGAGCCTTAGAAAAAGATGCTTGAGGAGGTATTCTTGCCAAAAATTTTGGTGCCCCAAAGAATAACCCTTTCAAATTTCATGGAGTGCTTTGTGGACAATGGATTATAGTGCTCATTGATTAGCAACTCATAATTTCATTGATGACGATTCCTAAAATGAATCATGTTGGGAAACTATGAAGTAAAAGATGACTTCTATGTTGTTAGCATAGGAGATGTTCATGCAATGTTAGGAGTTTAATGGCTGCATTCTTTGGGTGAGATTACTCAAAACTTCCAAATCATGAACTCAAGTTCCATTTAGATGGTAAGAAGGTGATGCTTCGTGGAATGTCTAATGGTATTCACAAGATTTTCTTGGCCAAGTGTGTGGAGAGGATGTTCTGTTATGGCCAAGTTGCATAGGCAACCCAATGCTTGATTATGCTTATTGTTTCTTTAGATGGTAAGAAATCATATCATTTTATGTTTAGTCTCTTTTGGACAAGCACCATAAGGTTTTCAGACATAACTTCGGGAGGCCACCAAAGAGAGGATTTGAGCATATTATTGAGTTAAAGGAAGGAGCCAAGCTAGTTATCATCACTCCTTATCACCATCCTAGAAGGCATAGCGAGGAGTTTGACAGAGCTATTAAGGAGCTCCTTGATATGGGCCATATAAGGTCAAGTTCGAGCCCATTTGCTTCATCAATTTTTTTGATAAAGAAGAAAGATGGGACTATGCAGATGTGCATTGATTATTGAGCTCTTAATAAGGAAACTATCAAAAACAAGTATCCAATTCCTAGGATTGATGAGCTCATTGATGAATTACATGGTGCGGTCTATTTTTCTAAAATAGACCTTAGATTAGGATACCACGAGATTAGAGTTTGTGAGGATGAAATATGCCAAACTAATTTTCAATGCAAAAATTCTTCACTTTCACCAATTTGTGTGTATAGGCATTTGATCAAACAATTGTCACTTTGCTGTTCTGAACTTGTTTTTAGTTTGTGTTTCATTGTATTACTATTGATGATGGTTTTGCATACTATTCGCATAATAAAGGTTTCTCACAATTTCATATACATGGCATTATATTTTCAATGTAACATGACATATGATTTACTTCAATACAATGTATGTTCAGCTTGTAAAATATATAGTTCAAAAAATGATCAACCACTGGTATTAACCAACCAATACGCATTCAACAAGAAATCAAAATATTATGCTAACCTGGAAGAAGTGCCAGTCCTTCCATTCCAAGCTACCTGAACCTCCACTAAACCACTTTATCTCAACAGTCATTAATATCACCCAAATAAGGGGTACGCCATCCTTTGATGAAGTATGACTATCTCTTGGAATTAATGCGATGGCATAAGGAGGACGTCTTCTTTACCAAACAGCTATCATTACCTTGTTGAGTCCCCTTAATCTCCACGTCATCTCCAAAATATTCAAAATGGGATGCACTTTATGAAGGGTGGCTATTCTATAAGCTCATCACAAATACCTTTAAGAAATTGTATGACTAGGTTGTCTATTCTACACGGCTTCAAAAGGAAAATCGATGGAAGGAAGAATAAGGCTAGACAAGCCTCTTTAAATTTCATCCGACTCCCATTCCTTAATAGTAGATATTTGCAATATAAAATCACTCTTCACAATTTTTGGAATAGTACTGTTGAACTGAACTGCAGATATGATATTTAAATTGTCCAGCTTTGTAACCCTATATTTTACACCAACTTGGAAATTCATCTTGGCACAAGACTTCACGAATTTCCAATCTGTCAATCATTATAAACCGATGAAAGAAATCTGTACAATCTCTTCTGCAATCAGCTAGGGCAGAATCTTGCACTACCGAAACCAGTAATTCCTTAAGGTTTTGTCCAAAGGTTTGTGTTCTCAAAATTCTCCAATTTTCATCAAAAAAATCAAGCATAATAAAAATGGGCTTCCAAAAGCACTTTCATATCCACCTTCCAATAAATTTTCCCATTCCCACACTTTTAATATTTTATTTAAACCCGGGAAATAAAGTGCCTTTTTAATCCTCATTAAATAACCCACTAAAGTCACTTTATAAAACTTATTAAATTAATTAAATAATATTTACCCTTAAGATATTTTTGGTTGGATAATATTAAATAATTAAATTAAAGATATTCCCTGATCCTTGACTTTAGCCTATGGGAATAAGATAGGCTAATTGGTCACTCTTGATTACTCCTCAGAAGGGGACATTATAGAGGAGGATGTTCATAAGACTGCCCTCAGGTGTCATTTGCAGACTATGAATTCTTAGTCATGTCATTTGGTTTTGTTGTACCCAAAATAAATTTTTTGCTTCAATAAAGCATTTTGATTAAGATGGTCTAAATTGTGATGTTCCCTTATTAAACCAAAACAATTCTTGCTTAAAATTGAGATGTTCCAACAATAATTCTGAATGACTTTGTTTCCAAGCTTTGATTTATAAGTATTTAACAGATCTTAATGGTAAATCTTGAAATAGTAGTTTATTTAGAAGATTCACATATGCTTCTTATATTCTGATAAATATGATGGATGTTTATGAAACTGAGATCTGTTTGTCTAGCTTTGAAGTCTTCTTTGAATCCACCTACAGTGCTCTTATCTAGTGATGATCCAATTCACTGTTCTTGACATAAATGATCTTCTTCTTTTGGCTCTATGAATCAGCGTTTGGTCTTCTTGATGGCCTTTCTTCTCTTGTCTACGTGGGCGCCTTTTTGTCTAGTGCGAATGGCCTGATCTCTATTTCTCGGGACTGTGCTGACATCTTTCCTTTATCGGGTTCTAATGTTGCTTCTCTAATATGTGCCTTTGTTCTTCTTCTGCATGATCTCTCTACTTGATCAATTCCTTTCCTCTTATCGGATGCCTGACTCCTCATTGCTTAAGGCTAGATATAGGCGGATATCTTCAATAGTCGCATTCTTCCACCCTTCATGCGTCCCTTCAGAAGACGCGTTTGGTCTTTTGCTGATGGCGTCCCTTCAATACTCAATTATATTTGTATTTGTCTTGATTGGCTGCAGTAGTAATTAAATAGTATATAATATATATATGTTGGCGTAACAACTAACACCTCTGGAGTATAAGTTGGTACGGACAGCTATGCACACTATGCAATGAGTGCTCTTCAAATTAGGAGGGGAAGCTCCCTCGTTGTGCTTAACAAAAATGCTTTGGAAAGGGAAAAAGTAATCTAAACTATCTCCTGTCTTTTTGTCTCAGCTGTAGAGGTACAAGGCTTTCACGAAAACTCTATACATTGTAGCTAAGTATTTTCTGGTTTCGCAGATCACTAACTACAACTTGGCTAATTGCTTAAATCTATCTAGTTTCCTCAAGAAAACAGAGCATGAGGAAATGGAGCAAGGTTGACTATCTGACGATAAACAAGTGTAGATTCTCAACTTGAAGGCAAGGTGGCACATCTATCAGCTCAATCTAGACAAGTTTATTGGAAACAACATCACACGATAAACTAAGTACGGATTCTCAACTTGAAGGCAAGGTGGCACGACTATCAGCTCAATCCGAATAAGTTTATTGTTTACAACAACACACGATAACCAAGTGCAAATTCTCTACTTGAAGGCAAGGTGGCACAACTATCATCTCAATCTGAACAAGTTTATTGAACACAAAACAGATTTGATCTAACTAAGGAAAAGAATTCACCATTATAATTGCATGAAACCCTATGTGGCATAACAATTCATCATAATAGCAAAAACGCATGAACAGATACAGAACGGGCAATATTGAGGGCAAGGTAGGCCAAGATATATTTCTCTCGTGCAAAAGTTATTTACAAATGAGCAAAAGCTCTTATTTATAGACATCGAAAGGTGTAGGGAACCCTAAAATCACCTTGAGTCAACTACAGTCTTGCAATGCATGCAAGATTTATTGCTAAGCCCTAATCAAGCAAACTATACAGTTAACTGGAAAACTACCATCAGTTAACCGAAACATCTAATCTAAAAATGGACAATTGTGCAAGCATGCACGTCCTTATTGAAAGTGAGTTAACTGGAAGACTACCATCAGTTAACGAAAACCCTAAATGAAACTCCAAGTGAATAAAGCTGATCTCAAATAGATATGCATGTGATGAAACAACGAGTTAACTTGAAAGGGTAACGCCAAGTTAACTCCTGTGTATAATGTCTATCCTGAGAGGTAGGAACTGAAGTCTACTGTCCGTGATCTCGAGCAACCAATCCCTCAACGAGATTGTTGACTGCATCACTATCTGGAGCTATGATACTTTGTCGAAGAATGCTATGCCTGCGCAGCATGTCTTCACCAGCTATGATCTGGGACTGAAGTTCGCCCCTACTCCTGGTTGCCTCATCGAACAATGCTGATATGACTGTAAGCTAATTAATCTTACAGCCAAGGGTCTCCCCATTGAAAATGGTATGAATGAGTGCTTGGAGCTCTAACTGAACATCAGTAAGCTCAACATAGGCACCACCCTCAATCTGATATCGACACGGTAAGTGAGATACTAAAGTCCTCACAAACCGGAGTGCACTAGTGACGTGCTCTCTACTCTCAGCCAACTTTGACGCCATAGTCTCCTCTATCTTTGCCTTGAAAACCAACTGTGTTTTCCAAGAATAGATAGCTTCTCTATCCTCTGCATCTGTGACTGATTCATATGCCATACTCAGGTGAGCAATCATAATCTCATCCCGGGGTCTGTTAATTGCCATTTCTTGCTCCTCATCCTGGAGGCGAAGACGGGGCTCTCGTGCATTGTACCCCAACTGATATAACTCTGTGAGCATAGAACGGCCTCTAGCAACGAACTCCTCTTCCCACTCATCCAAACGCTTGCCATATGCAACTAAATGATTAAGTTGGCCTTGTTTTGCTGGAGGCTCAAGCATTGGTGGGAGTGTGGTAATGGCATCTGGCCTGTGAACAAGACTAGAAATGTATTGACGAAGTTGTTTGATTTCAGCCTTGAGGGCTGCCTTATCTTCTCCGTCCTTCAGCATTCTCTCTCTGGCACCGTCTGTAGCAACCTGTAGGAGATCAACCTGAGTCTGGCGTGTGCTACGACCAAGGTTGACTGTGATAACCTCGAAGTCCTGAGATTCCAACTCATCCAAGCTCTTCCCCTGTGGAGGTATAGCAGTCTCTACAACGATCTCCATGTCAGTATTCCTCTCTACGTGGACCATGTTTTTGACCCTCTTGTCCGGCGCATCCTGATAAATTTCATCAAAATCAGAAGGATTAAGAACATAGGATGGCTGCCTCCTCTTCCTTCCCAACTGAGACTCAATCCAAGACTGATCTCGGCTAATGCTATTGGAAGGGTTTGTACTAGCAACAGGAGGTTGCGACGAAAGTGAATGTGTAGAGGAATGACTGCGAGATGGGGAGTCTAAATCCAATTCAATGTGAATCGGGACTGGTGACTGCTCCGGAACTGGTGTAGGAACTTGAGGTTGAACCGTAGGCACTGGCAGACTCTGAATTGGCCTCTAAACTGGCTCTGTAATAGGCTGTCTATTAGGCTCTGTGTGTGTATTAATGGCAAGCGCCTTGCCCTTTGAATTGTTTGGCGCTTGACCTTTCTTAGGAGGGTTACTCCTTTTTTTCTGTTTGGGTTTTGACGAGGAAGGTAGTGAAGGATTCACCACTACTGGCGGCTTTGCTCTAGGCACACTTACCCTCCTACTCTTCTTGCTGCCGAGGTAAAGTATACTGTTCTGAATAACTCTACTTGACCTCTCCTTCACTGTCGCGTACTCCTTGGTGTACCAATCAACTGCCGGCAACGGCTGTGTGTCAACCTGCTCTCTGAAAAACTGAGGAAGAACCTCTCCCTCATCATCCGATAAACCTCCCACATCTTCTGATAAGAAAACATAAATCTGTGAGAGAGAGAAACGGCCGTAGCTGCGTCTGCGAACCTCGAAGTCATCTGCGCAATTTGCCCAGTAATCCTCCATAGAAGGCTCATGAATTGTGCTTCCAGCAAGGTGAGTTGTATAATGACCTGAAAGATCATAGGCACGTGCTTCAACAAGATACTTGAGATGATATTTCTCGAGCTCTTGTCCTGCAACTTTGGCATCAACTGCTGTCTTGCACCAATACATTCCAAATTGAACAGGAAAATTGATAGATGGTCTGTGCCTGCGGCGTAAAAGACAATGAACATCATGCATCTGTCTCAGGAACTCCATAAAGACTGTCTTTTCCGAGGGATAACGTGGAAGCATAGCTGGATTTCCTATAAATCCGTATACTCGGATGTAGGTATACGTCCGGAACTGAATAAACCAATCTGCCCAACTATCCATCGCTGCCCTAGCAACTGCCGAGATACGAATGTGCAATTCCCGGTCTAAATTTCTCACTGTATAAGTCAGGAAACCCTCATGAACACGCTTGAAATGACGTTCAGCTTTGGTGAACTCAAGCTGATCATAATACTGATAGACTTTCTGAACATTGAGAATGCCCACGGTGTTTAGTCCTCGGAACTGACCCTGATAAGCAATCAAGTATACGAGATACGAACACATGTGAAACTCATGAGCAACCAGGAAATCGGTGATCTGCTTGTGGATAACATCGCTGATGAAGGATGCCCAATCAAAATGCTCCTGCCCAGATATGATGCGACCAATAATGTAATACATCCAAGGTTGGAAAACATTAGCATGTGGCTGACCTGAGACACGATTCAAGAGTGTAATTAGAATCGCGTACTCATCCTTATACTCACCACGACCCACATTGTTTGGCAATCTGTTCTTTGCTTGCTTTAACCATCTTTCTGCCATCTTTTTCTGACATTTGTCCATATCAGCATTGAACGCCTGCTCACACTGCTCTGTAGAAATAACAAGACTGTTAGGGTGCTGAGGTATACCAAAACTCCTTTCAACGTCCAAAGGCTTGAGACTGCAAATAACTCTTCCATCTACTGACACTATCTCACGAGTAGTAGAGTTGTAATGCTTAATACAAGACATCACGAATTCAACACAATGAACGAAGATAGGAATGGAAGCGGCCTCCAATAACTCGAACTGTTCAATATTCTGAATAATTGAAGCCCTGATCTTAACCGGGTCTAGAACTGCTTCTGGCAACACCTTGTGAAGATCTGTCTCAACTGTCCCGAGGAAGTCGTGAGTAAGGACTGTCTTGGTCTTGTATTTGAGCTGAGTGTACTGCATTCTGAAAAACTCGCCTGTTGACTGTGAACTCGACTATGTTTTGACAAGATTTCTGGAAAGCTAAAAATAGCCTGCGAAAGTTAAAAATAGCCTTTCGGAGAGTTATTTTCGGCAAAAAATCTGAGATATGGGTTTTGTCTAGAAAAAGATTTTAAGACAACCCAGAACGTTAGAAATGCGAAAATCTAACCTCTACTCAACCATGCAAAGAATTTTCACTTGAGAAAATTAGAAACTCAAGAACGAATGTTCTGAAGTTAAAAATTCGTGAAAAATCAAATGCACGATTTTAACTCGAGGAAATTATATAGAAATGATCTAGATGTTTGAACTTGTCGAATTTGCCAATTTCAGGGACATGCGAATTGGAATCTGAGAGAAAGTTGAGAACCAAGGAGGAAAAAGACGTTTTTTGTATGCTCTTTAATGAAAATCGCCCCTGAATTCTTCAAATTGCTGATAATGTGAACTTTTAACCTGCAAAAGAATGTGATTGGAGAAATCGCCTTTGGAAATAGATGAAAAATTTGCCTTTGATCTGGAAAATCGCCTTTGCTTGAGAAAAATGAATTTGCCTTGAAGTTGCGCCTTTGTTCTTGAAGAAATATGAACTTGCCTTTTGAAGAAAATACAAATTTCTTGAAGAAACGCCTTTGCCTTGAAAAATACGATTTTTGCTCTCAAAATATTAATCTCTTTGAAAAATACGAATTTCTCTTGAAGCTTGGTGAATAACAAATGAAGGCGTCATACTTAAATAAAGAAAATTCACACCAACTTATGAACTGCAAGATTTTAAAACCTTGACTGAAATAGAAGATTTTCAATTGGTCGCCCTTCAGTTGCACTGCCACTGACTCGAAATTCAAAAAATAAATAATAATAAAATATTTATTATCATGCAATTTGCAAAAGGCGCCATTTATAGAAATTCGCCATTTAATGCAAAATAAATATTAAAAATTATCTAACTTCAGTTGACAATCTGAATGAAGCTTTAGGATTCACCATCAGTCTTCACCGATTCCGAAAAGTCATCATCTGAGCTCATAGGCGTCCATTTGCTCAAGATATTGCACATTTTATTAACTTCCTACTTTGTAGCTGACTACAAAGTTACAACTGACCATCTTCGACACTGATTTCTGGGTGACCGGCTGATGCTGAGACTGAACTGAGATATTCATCGCGAAGCCTGCTGAGCAAAGAAGAGATGTCTGCTAGGAGTCGTTACTGCAAAATCCATCATTTAACACCTCAAAAAATCAGGCGCCCTTGATTAAATTCATTTACAGGTACTAGACAACCATTTTCCTAAACTGCCATCTGATACTTCAAACAGCTGCTGACGGCGAACGGTGAACCCTGCTGACAAGAAACCAAGTTCATTGCGTGACTAGAGGCATTCTGCATCCAACGGATATACGCACGACATTTGAAAAGTGCATTAAGGGCCTCAAAAGTAAAAGCGCCCCTGGCCTTTAGTTGCACTGGCAACGTTTTGACGAAAGTTGAACTTTCCTCCAAGTACCCTACTTTGTCCTCCGATACCGAGAGCTGGAATGCCCCGATTCGTGTGCCGACTGTCTCTCTGCATAGCTAGGAGCATTGAGAAGAGACGTCCCTAGAGGTGACGAAACAAGAAAACTGCTTCTAAGACCTCAAAAATGCAAGTGCGTATTTTATTTAAAATATATGCTCCATACTTGGCCATTTTCCGGATGTCTTCACTTTTCAGCATTTCGCCAAAGACCTCGCACGTACGAGCGTTTGCCAAATCACAAAGGCTGACGGCTGGGCTTGTTGAATAGATAAAGTAATTATGCTCAAGTCTCGTGAAGACTTACGCGAACGACCTCATCTGACAGGCCTAAAGGCTAGACGCCTCTGGCCTACAGAAATACAATGAAATTGATATGCCAATCCGCCTGTGAAATTACGTGCTTGGTAGAATCTCTGCCACAATCTCTCAGAATGTCGGACTAACAGGCAACTTGGTGCTTTGCGAAGCTGGACTAGAGTAGCACAGATGATAGGAAGATCTCATCTGCAAATTAGACCATCTTAAAGGTCATTTTGAAAGGTGCCCTTGAGCTATAGTTGCACTGGAAACGCAACGAAGAAGCTCAAAGATGTGAAATCTCCATTATAAGCTCATCTTCAGACGTTGGCTATCGGAGCTCTGGAACTCGGATGACTGCGTTTGATAGCTTGTCGGATAAGCAGACTAGTCGTGAAGAGATTGACTGCATTAGCCACTAGAAGTACCAAGATCCACCCCCCCTTAAAGAAGGGCGCCCTCAAGCTACAAGTGCGCTTTTGCTGAAAAAGGACAAGTTTCAGTAATGTGGAACTTTGGAAATTTCAACTTCCGTCGCCAGTTGCCGGAGTCACAGGTCTCGGAAAGCTTCGCTGGATAGCTCATCGGATAAGTAGACCAATTCTGAAGAGATTGACTGTATTTATGAGCATTCTCAACAAAATATTGACCTTCAAAAAGAAGGGCGCCCCTGGGCTACAGGTGCGCTTTTTTGCTTTTCTCTGAGAAATCTTCAAAAATTAACCATTGAAATCATCATCTAAGTCACTGAAATGACCATGTGCAACGTGAAATGCTGTCGTGAAACGCTCCTCCATCGTGAAATGCTTTGCTCTGAGTCTCTGATTCAGGTTCTGATCAATGGATGTTGCCTTTGACTGACAAAACATTAACAAAACTCCATGCTTGATATTGCCCAAAAACTGTATTTTACATCATTTTAGCAAGGTTAAGACTATTTTATGCAAAATGCTTTGATGAAGCAAAAAATTTGGTTTGGGTACAACAATATAGTTAATGGATACAAGTATATTTAAAGACATGCATATATATATATATATATATGTAGGTTTTTTATCTTTTTTGAAAAAAAGCAAGTGTATATTCTTATGATGGGGACATCACATAAACCTTGTAAAATTGTCGTCAAAAGTCAGTTTTAGGTCAAACAAAGCATGGGCTTTTTGTGGGTTTACTGTCTAGAAGATACTGGCAAATTTTGAAAAATAGAGTTTCCAAGCCCCTATTTTTAGGAAAAACCCTAAAAAGTAGGATCTTTCCAGAATTGACTGAAAATAATTTTGATTGGCTTATTTCACTTCACGATCACATTGGTGAAGTCAGAATCAAGAAAAAGTCATTTTAGCTATGGTGGGTCTACTTCACTTTTTCAAGAGAAAAGTTAGGATCTTTGAGGTCGTCAATGGTAGTTGGCCAGTCCCAGGTGTTGAAATCTAAGCCTCAAACTCATCACAAAAGATTCTATGGCGAAAGATGCTGAAAAAGATGCTTCATGACGGAGGGTATTTTCAAAAGGTGAAAAATGTGAAAAATATTCCAAGTCTGGAAACACTTCGCCTTGCTATGAGGAAGGTGCTTGTGCAATCAATGCCCATGTCAACTTTGTAGTATATGTGTATGTAAAAATGGTGAAATGTAGTCACATACTCATGTCTACAGCAACAATGCTTCAACGCAGTCAACCCAGCCAAGCGACACGGTGTTCGCGAAGTGTGAAAGAGGTGAAAATTATCCGAAAATCATCAACTCTGGAGTCAATTGTGCCCCTGCAGGCCAAGTGCGCCCTTGAATTTTAAGGCCTAAATGCAGTTGTTAATGCTCGCAAAGCCAGTCATCTTCTTCGGAACTTTGCTGGCTTTCTAGCGAATCATCAAACTAATCCATTAGATTTGACAAACACTGGCAAATGATGGTGGAGGCAGAAGATGCTAAAGGCAACGAACATCAAAGATGACAGTCAAATTACAGAAATTGCGCCTTTGTAGCCCAGGGGTGCCCAAGAATAAAGCCCATTAGATGTTAGTTTTTGAGTTTGCTATCTCCAGTTGATCTTCCCGGCTTCAGTCCAGCTTCTTGATGAATCCATTCGCTAGTCCATAAGACGTACTGAACAACAGTAGTTGTTGATCCGGCAAGCACGTAAAACGGAGGATGAAATAAAAGTCAAAAGGTGAATTGTACCTCTGTAGGCTAGGGGCACCTAGCCTTTTGGTCAACCAGATGAGGTTTTCAGCAACTGTCTTCTGTAAGAGATTTGCTCAGAATCCTTGTATCTATGCGACGAATCTAGCAGCTAACTCTCGGGACTTGTCAAACACTTGTGAATGAAGATCAAGCGTAAAACATCGGAGACGAAAGTGAGTAGAAATTTGGCTAAGTGTTGAGGAAAATGCACCCTTCTTGGAAAAGGTGCCCAACTTTTTGGGGCCTCAGATGCAACTTTCTGACTTCTTCACTCCTAGGAACATCTCTTCAGAGTTCAATCTCCGCGATGAGATCATTAGTGTGAACATCGGAGCAATCCAACTCCCAGAAGCAAGAGTCAAAGTGGAGCATTTCGTCAAAGGTTACAAATTGCACAATGAATCTCGAAGACTCAATTGTGCCTTTGTAGGCCAGGGGTGCCCTTGAATTTGAGCTTCTTAAATCAACCTTTAGACGTTGCAATACCAGTCATTCTTTCCGGAATTGAACTGGTTTTCCGTTCCATATCTCGGCATGTTCGCGGGTGTTGTCAGTCACTGGCAGCTGCAGATTGAAGCACGGAGGGTCAAATTGACGAGATTGAAAAACATCCAAAAAATGGCTGTCTAGTAAAAAAAGCACCCTTTTGGCAAAAGGTGCCCAAAATTTCAAGCCATCAGAACTACTTTATGAGGTTTGCAGCTCCCAACAACATCTCGTTAGACTTAATCCAACTCTGTGATGAATCTATCAGCTAAGCTTTAGGATCAACTAGGCATCCAGAATTCAGGGTCAAACAGAGGCAGTTCATCACAACGAAAGTTGAAAATCTTTAAAAAATTTCTAACTCTCTCAAGCTTGGGCGCCAAAAGTCAAAGTTTGACCATTTAACTTTCAGTTGTGATTTTTCCATGCTTCCTCTTGCATATAGCGTCCCAAAATTGGAGGAGAACTTTAGTTCACGAGGCATGCACGGGGATTAACTCAATTAGGGTTGGCGCACCTACCTGGCACTACCACCTCCAAAATGCTTATTTATTCAAGCATAGGCGTCACGACTTCATTATTTCTTGCAGGTTGAAGCTAAAATCAGCTATTTTCTCTCCAACGCATTTTGAAGGAGCAAATAGAGGCCATTTTCAATGTTCTTCGTAGTTTTGGGTTCAGAATAATTTTTCATGCTTCATTTTTCCAGTTCATTCTTGCCATGAACTCATCAAATGGGGTATATATAGAGGCGATTTTCTTGAGGATTGACAAAGGTAGTTTTATAACTTCTATCTTCTCACCCTCACATTTCTTCTATCCTTGTCTTAGATTTTCTCTCGCATGTCCAAGTAAACAATAGTTTTTCACAAATCTGGTCATTTGGGTTTGTTCAACATAGTGTTGGCAACAAAACCCATGTTCCAGAATTTTTCAGGAAAATTGCCCCGGTACTTCCCTCTTTTTGAAGTTCTGTTTTTTTTTCGAAGATTCTTTTGCATGCTGGTGAAAAAGTCAACATTTCAAAAAACGGAGAAACTAGGTTTGATCAACACATTGGTGGCTACAAAACCCATATGCCATATTTTTTTGGGAAAAATAGCCTTCACAGCCCCTGTAGCCCTTACAGTTTTTGTTTCTGAAAAGTCATTGCATGCCAAGGGAAAAAAACACTTTTTCAAATTTTTGACGTTGTGGGTTTTCTTAGAAATACATTCTCTACAAAATCCACGTCTCGGAGTTGTTCGTAAAAATTGCCCCTCGATAGGCTATTTTTAGCTCACCGAAAAAAGTTGTCAGAACATATCCGTGTTTACAGTCAACAGTCTAGTTTTTCAGTATGCAATTCACTCGGACCGAATTCAAGACCAAATTGGTCTTGATTCATGATTTCATCAGAACGACGGATATTGATTTACATCAAGTGGATCCAGAGGTTGACTTGAATGCTTCAGAGATAGACCAAACCACACTTTAGAACATTGAGGAATCTGGGTTGCTTGAGGCGGCCTCATTTCCCATCACAGCACAGAGTATAAAATTTGTAATTGCTTGTGTAAAGCATTACAACCCTACTGCAAGAGAAATTCAATCAATGGATGGGCGAGTGATATGCAGTTTCAAGCCCAAAGACATTGAGAAGTGCTTCGGTATTCCTCTAAATACAAATAATTTGGTCATATCCATGGAGGAATGTGAGAAGGCATTCAATTCTGAGAGGGAAAAATGTCAGAGAAGAATGGTAGAGAGATGGCTCAAACAAAAAAGTACTTTGCCAAAGAATGTGGGTCGTGGAGAGTTCAGAGATGAATACGCAGTTATGATCACCCTACTCAGCCGTGTCATTGGTCAAGCAAATGCTAACAAGTTTCAACCTTGGATGTATTACATCATGCCTCAACTTGTTAATTGTAAGGAACAGTATGACTGGGCTTCTTTGATCAGCGATGTTCTCCACAAACAGATGACCAGTTTCTTGGTTGCTCATGAATTTCACATGTGTTCATGCCTCGTGTATCTGATAGCCTTCCAAGGCTAGTTTAGAGGGTTGAATACTGTGGGAATTCTAAGCGTACAAAAGGTTCATTAGTACTACTCGCAACTTGAATTCAGACAAGCAAAATGACACTTCAAGCGGGTGCATGGATCATTCTTAATGTACATAGTGAGGAATCTTGATTGTGAGTTACATGTGCGTATTTTAGCAAAAGCCAAATCAGCGATGGTAGATTGGGCGGATTGGTTCATCCAATTTCCTACTTTTACCTACATCCGTGTGTATGGATACTCAGGTTATCCTGCCATGTTACCCCGTTATCCATCGGATAAGGTGGTGTTCATGGAATTTCTACGGTAGTTGCACGAAGTCCACTCCTATCTACGCAACAAACGCAAGACAACTGCCACTTTTCCATTTCAGATGGGGATTTACAGGTGCAGGTTAGCAGCTGACGCTAAGGCTATGAGCCATGAGATGACAAGACTTAACCTTAAGTATCTTGTCGAAAGACGCTCATATGACCCTTGGGGTCACTTTTCAGCACGCCTTGGTGGACGTTCTTCACACAAACCTTCTATGGAAGACTATTGGTTGAACTGTGAGGATGAGTTCGAGGTGCGAAGGCACAACTTTAGCAGGTTCACCCTTTCACAAATTGCTGATTTCATGTCAAAGGATGTGGAAGGGTTATCAGATGATGATGGGGATGTCACACTTCCTCAATTCTTCAAAGATCAAGTTGACACGTAGCTGCTTCCAGCCGTTGATTGATATGCCAGAGAATGCACATCTATTAAGGAAAGAACAAGCAAAGTTGTTAGAAATAACATACTTTACTTGGATAGTAAGAGAACAAGGAAGGTAGCCATACCAAACACAGAGTTGATACGAGTTATTACTTCACTACCTTCCACGTCAAGATCAAACCCTAGACAAAAGACGTGGAGTAATCCTCCTAAAGGAAACAGGATGTCAAGAAGTGCAAAGGGCAAAGCACTAGTTGCTGATTTGGACCAGGAAGAAGAACATGTGAAGATTGCCACAGATGCAGCTGAGAACGTGCCAGAAATAGAGGCAGAACCTCCCATTTCGTCACCACCACAACAATCTCCGATTTGCATTGACTTGGAGCCAGACTCGCCATCACGTAGCAATGCTTCAACGCATTCTCACTCATCAAGAGTTCCTAGGACTAGCACCAGTCCTTCCAGCGAGATTAGTCGAGATTTGTCTTGGCTTGAGAATCTTTTGGGTAGGAAGAGGAGGTAGCCATCCTATCAACTAGACTTTGTGGAATTTGATCATGTCTACCAAGACACACCATATAAAAAGTGCAAGAAGCAAGTTCATGTGGAAAGGAATGTTGACAAAGAGATTGTAATTGAGACCACCGCACCACCAGAGGATAAAAACTTGGATGAGGTAGAGGTTGATGACTTCACCTTGATAAAGGTCAACCTTGGTAAAGGCACAAGCCAAGTAGATATGGATCTCCTCGAAGTTGCAACGGTAAGAATAAAGGAGAGAGTGATAAAGGATGGTGAAGATAAAGCAGCCCTGAAGGCTGAAAACCAGCAGCTTCGCCAATATATCTCCAACCTTATACACAACACTGAAAATGTCACCGCCTTGCTCCCACAGATGTTAGAGTTACTAGTAGAACAAAATCAGCTAAGTCAGCTGGTTGTAAATGGGAAGCACCTAAAAGATTGGGAAGAAGAGTTCGTCACAAGGGGCCACTTCATACTTTCAAAATTGTACCAATTGAGGTACAACGCCCACGACCTTCGCATACTGATTCAGGAGTCGGAGCAAGACATGGTGGTTGACAAACCACAAAATGAGATCATGGTTTCTCACTTGAGGATGGCATTTGACTCGGTCACCACATAAGAAGATAAGGAAGCACTTTTTAGTTGGAGAGAACAACAAATCTTCAAGGTAAAAGTACATGAAACAATTTCTGCAGAATTGACCGAGAGTAGAGAAAAGGTGGCAAGCGCACTCAAGTTCGTACAAACTTTCGTGTCACAAGTCCCTTGCTAGTATCAACGTGAGGATGGTGAATACATCGATCTCACCGACGTGCAGTCGAAGTTTCAAAAACTCATTCATGGTATTTTCAGTGGTGACTTAGTTGGCTGTAAGTTGGGTTAACTTGCAATCATGTTAGCACAATTTGATGAGGCGGCCAAGAGTGGAAGAGAACTGCAGAGTCAGATCACGGACAGTGAAGAGATGCTGTGAAGACATCGAGTACTTCAGATGAGTATCAATGTTCTGGATGGAGAGGCGGTTAACAACTTAATGGAGGAGTTGATTGCTTGTGATCACAGCCAGTGAACTACTAAGTTAGGACGTCCCACGTTTTCAAGATAGACATTAGACGCAATAGTTAACTTGATGCCTCTTTCCAAGTTGACTCGCTGTCCCACCTTTGTGCATGTCTATTTTGGAGATACCTATGTACATATGGAGTTCTAGTTTAGATTAGAATTAGTTAACTGAAGTAGTTTTTCCAGTTAACTGTTAAGTTACCTGCATTTAGACTTGGAAATAAATCTTGCATGATGGCAAGATTGAATGTTAACTCAAGGAGATTTTAGGGTTCCCTACTCCTTTGAGCTTCTATAAATAAGAGCACCCTTGCTCATTATTTCTTTAACTTTTGCTCATGATAACAAATTGCTGTGCCACCTTACCTGCAATATTGCTATTTTGTATTTGTTCACATTGTTTAATATAAAGCTGGTTTGTTCGTCTATTGTGTGTGTGTTTCATTATGCAATTTGCTGTCCCAAATTTACTGATGTTGTTTTAATAATCTTTCTTTCAATCTACACCTTGGATAGAGTGTTTCACCTCCTTGGGAATTTAGAGATAAAGATTATCGTTTAATGTTGTTTCCAGTTCTTTTCAGCCTACACCTCAGATAGAATGTTCCACCTCCTTGGGAATCCTGAGAACTAGTTTTCCGTTTCATGTTTGTTTCTAGTAATCTTCTTTTTAGCCTACACCTCAGATAGACTGTTCCACCTCCTTGGGAATCCTGAGAACTAGCTTTCCGTTTCATGCTGTTTCCAATAACCTTATTTCAGCCTACACCTTGGATAAAGTGTTCCACCTCCTTGGGAATCCTGAGATAGAGTTTATCATCAACCATTCCCAATTGCTCCTAACTCCTTTTGCTTTGATTTTACTTAAGGAGATATGATAGTTTTAGCGTTAGCCTAGTTGTAGTTAAGATTTGCAGAAACCAAAGAAAACCTTAGTTGCAATGTATTTGGTTTTATAACCTTGTGCCTCTACCAGCTGAGTCAAAAAGATAGGAACTTAGATTACTTTACTTTTTACGCATATCAACAAAAGAGGGAGCTTCCCCTCCTAATTTGAAGAGCAGTTACTATTGTGCATAGTTGTCTGTTTCCAATACGCACTCCAGAGGTGCGAATTGAAACGCCAACAGGTTTGACTAATGCTCTTGCTACATTTCAATCATGTAAGAGCCAAGTGTTCAATAAGCAGTTAATAAAATTTGTTTTGCTCTTCTTCGACGATATTCTTGTTTACAACAAAACATGGAAAGATCACTTGAAGCATTTGGATGAAGTTTTGGGTATTTTGGAAGCTCAATCTCTTTTTTCTAAAGAATATAAATGAGAATTTGGTATAATTGAAATTTTATAATTGGGGCTTGTAATCAGCTCTAAAGGTGTTCAAATTGACCAAGAAAAGATTTAAGCCATCTTGGATTGGTTTACTCCAAAATTTGTATCATAGTTAAGAGGATTCTTCGATCTTTGTAGCTGTTATTGAAGATTTGTGAAGAGATTTTCTCAATTGGCAGCTCCATTGACTGATTTTACAAAGAAGGGGGCTTTCACATGGTCTAATTCAGTACAACAAACTTTTGACAAACTCAAGTAGGTGATCAGTTCATGTCTTGTGTTAACCATTCCAAAATTTTCTCTTCCTATTGTTCTTGAGTGTGATGCTTTTGGGAAATTGATGTAGAATGATCATTCTATTGGTTTTGAGAGTCGCAAGCTCAGAGGAATTGAAAGAGGTTTCTTGATATATGACAAGGAAATGTTGGCCATCATGCATGCCTTGGTCAAGTTTAGGAAATACCTTGTTGGTGGTAAGTTTGTGGTTAAAATTGATCATAATAGTTTGAGGTACTTTTTAAGTCAAAAGGATCTCAATGAAAGACAACACAAATGCATAAGTAAACTTCAAGCTTATGATTTTGATATTGAATATGTTAAAAGGAAAAAAGAACATGTGTGCGATGCATTGTCTAAGAAATCCACTTTATGCTTTATTATGGAGATTTTAGTAGATTGGAAGGTTCAAATTTTGACAAAATATTCTAAAAACAACTTCACAATCGACATACTTGAAGGAAAATTGAAGGATGATAGGTATGTAGTGTTTAATGAACTCATCCGTCATCCTTTACAAGGATAGTCTTTTTGGTACCTAAATCTAAGATGAAAGAAAAGATTTTGAGGGCTGTCCATGATACTCCTTTGGCTGGTCATCAGGGGTATTTTAAAACTTATAAACAGATTCAAGGGAGATTCACATGGAAGGGCTTAAGGATGATGTCCTTAAGCATATAACAAAATGTTTATTTCTTCAATGCTTAAACATATTGGAGAATGTTTAGTTTGTTGGTATAACAAAATAGAGCAATCATTTCCAGTTGGTTTGTTACATCCCCTACCCATTCCAAATTATAATTGGGAAAGTATTTCAATGGATTTCATCATTGGAATTTCGAAAGTTCAAGGTGAGGATTGCATTTGTGTTGTAGGGGATAGACTCACAAAAGTATACACATTTCTTTGCAATATCTTCAGATGACAAGGCACCATAGGCTATTGATTTATTTAGTAGAGAAGTGTTTAGCCTCCATGGGTTGCCTAAGAATATTGTGAGTGATTGTGACAGTTGGTTCCTAAGCTTGTTTTAGCAAGAGCTATTTCATTTGATAGGAATTGAACTTACTCCTACCAATAGCTACGGCCCCCAAATAGATGGAAAAACTATGATTGTTAACAAATGGGTGGAAGGCTACCTAAGAAACTATGTTTCTATTCATCAAAAGACATGGATCAAACGTTTCCACTCGGGGAGCATTGTTACAATACCCCTTATCACATGTCTATGAAGATGATGTCATTCATTGCTTTGTATAGTTATGAGGCTCCAATATTTATTGACCTTGTTATTTATGACAATAGGGTTTCAAGGGCCAAAGATTGATTAAACAAAGTTAGGATATTTTAAAAACTCTAAAAGACAACCTCCAACATGCTCTAAATCAGTAGAAAGTGTATGTAGATCAACATTGTGTTGAGCGCACATTTGAGGTTGTTGACATGGTTTACTCGATATTATAGCCATATAGGCAATCCACTCTTAAGAAGAGTGGAGCAGAGAAACTTAAGCCCCATTTTTGTGGACCATATAGAGTCAAGAAGAGGATTGGGGAAGTTGCCTATGAGTTGGAATTACCAGAATAGAGTGAGTTCATAATGTGTTTCATGTTTGTCACCTCAAGAAGGCATTTGGTCATCATGTCATTCCATTAGTTGAGCTACCTTCTTGGATGAAGATGAGGAGTTGATTTTAGTTCCTAAAGAAATTGTTGATTTTAGGGAACAAAAACTAAGAAATAGAAACTATAAAAGAATATTTGGTTTGTTGGAAGGATCTTCCAGTTGATGATGCCACTTGGGAAGGAGAGCAGATTCTAGAGCATCCCAATTTGCAATTGCTTGTGAACAAGCAATTTTGGGGAGGGAGGACTGTCATGTCCCCTTATTGAATATAAGTTTGTTGATGACCCTTAGTTTAGTTTCCATAATTTTTCTTGTAGGCTAATAGGATGGTAGAAAAAAGAAAATTAATTAAATAATTAAATTAAGTTGTTGAAAAGTAAAAAACAAAATACAACTTATATTTAGTTATTTAAAAAAATGTGTTTTAAGTGATTAAATAATTGTCACTAGACCCATGGTACAAAAGGGTAATTAAAAAAGATATTTTTATAACTTTGAGGAATATTTGTGCAAAAAGAAAAATAAATTATTTTATTTCCTCAAAATAAAGTCATAAAAGGGGAGGAATGTCTTGAAATTGCTTTTTCTTTCTTTTTGAAACAATTTCATTTTTTCAAGAATGAATGTGCGTTCTTCTTCTCTTCTCGAGGACGAAAACCCTCTAGATTTGAGAAGCTTCAAAGACTAAAACTATCCTAGATTTTAGAGTAGTTGCATTTAGGGATTGAAAGTGTCCTATAACAAATTTGATTTTAGTGTTCTGTTGACGTGGTTTTTGCGACCACACCAACATAGAATAAAGTCGCCAACGGCTACTCTATCCTCTCTTGAACAAAGTTTCCTGCATGCTAAGATTGCGAGATAGATCATACATTTAACTCCAAGGTTCCTTAAGTGCGAATAGTCTCAGTTGGCTTGATGTGATTTTGCTGGTATTTCAAGGGGACTTACACAATTGTTCGACAACTGACAACAGACAGTAGACTAAGGGCTTTCATGCAATTTGGATGATTTGGCAAGTGAGCGCGAGTTTCCTAATTCTAACCAGAAATGAACTGAATTTAAAATGAAGGTAGGGCCTAAGAAGTTTATGTTCTACTCTAAGGCCTGGGACATGGTGATCAATTCTTACAGACTCCAACCAAGCTCCATTTTGCCTCACTTCGGACAGCTTCCGCGGAACTGGTGCAATCTCCAGAGGAGTGACTCAAGATGTTTAGATCACGATCTAGCATGAAGACACCATCACAACGACGCATGCCAACATATAAACCATAATCGAAGTTAAGTTTCACAAAGTTCTAGTTGACCACGCAAGGCG